>CM076584.1:1353236774-1353379562 GCA_034641835.2 Pinus albicaulis | reverse complement strand
TCAATAGGCAGATGAGTCTTATACGACTACGAGTCACACAACACTAGTAATACTTAGTATTAATATTATCTTCGTTGTTAATGTCATACCCATATAAAGATGTCTTTGAAAACCCACCCAGAGTTGTGAAGATGAGTTACAAATTTAGTGTCTCCCTACAAAACCACCTTGTGGTGGTGTTTGATGCTACATGACCTAAGCAGTCTTATGTGAAAGTTCGATTTTTTTTAATAATCTCTTCTTTGCAAGTGCTGCTTTTATTAACTTGCAGCTGTCCTTTGCCCTATTCAAATTTGACGGTTTTCATGCCTCCCTCACCCTATTAACCGTTAATGTTTTTAATATTTTATCTTATACATCTTAATTTTAATTTTGCAGAAATGTCACGTGAAGAAGAAGGATATTCGGAAGTTTTTGGATGGTATTTATGTGAGTGAGAGAGGCACTATTGAAGATTGAAGGCTGTGCGGTCTGCCATCAGACAACAATTTTTCTCCATCATTTTTAAAGATGCGGAGTAGTGCATTTGTTTAGTGTAGCAAAGTGAGCTTTACTGTTCAGGGTCTTTATTTCAAGGTTTTGCCAATCTAAACACATAAAATTCATGTGTTTTTTGTGTTTGAGATGATATCATTATAATTGGATATTTTTTGATATTCTATATGCACTGGTTCTTTTGTTAACTTTTTACAGAATTTCTTACTGTCATACAAGTATTTATCAATTTCCACACCAGCTTGAATGTAATTTTGCAACTCTGTTTTGGCTTCAAAAGTTACAGGTGGACCTATGTATGTTATGCATCTGTTCAAGTTAGGACTGCATCCTTGGTGAGTGCCAGGCTACATAAGATGATGAAATGCATGCCATGTGCCACTCATTAGGTGTTTTATGTAACCAGACTTGTTTTTGACATTGAGATGGAAGTTATTCTCTTGATGAGATAATGCATGTCTAATGCTAGGAAAGTCTGCATGAACTAGAAACTTAAAGCTTTGCTAACACAGTCCTTCAGATAAGTTAGAACCTAGAAACTAAGAAATTTAGCTCTATAGTTTTTGGTAAGCATTTTTTGGTTTAATTATATACTCGATTGTTAGGCAGGATTGTATCTTATTGTGATGAACAATTAAAGTTGTTGGTCTTCAATTTTCTGTTTCAATCTCATGTTTTTTTTGGATGTAGCCAATACCTTATAACCTGCATTGTAACCTCCACAATGTGCTAACTAGTACGTAGTGTTAAAAAAATGTTTTATGTACATGTAACATGTACAGTGTGATGTGTGCTAATGCACATTTCATTCTCATATCATGTTTGATTCCATTTGCTCTGCTGGACTTCGGCCAGATTGTATCAAACTTGGTGACGAGTTGGAAGGGAAGCTGAAAAATTATTCTTGTTGGTGTGGAGTAAAGATTTTCTTGGATTAGTTGCTATATACTTGGATTGTGTATGGTGATTCCTATATTTTCTTTGCAAAATGAGGATGAGCTGAAACAAAGAATGAAAAGTTCACAATTGCTGGTAGCAAAGCTGCAACATTTATCGAAATTTGCTGTGAATGTGAAGAAGTGCATACATCCATCAGCCAACATGACTGAGGTATGCAGTAGAAGATATTCTATGCTTAACAAAACGTGTGAAGTAGATGGATGTAAGAGGAAGGACTAAACAACCAAACTTGGGGACTGTTAATTGGTGGGGGTTTCGTGAGTGGTTTTGTAGTTTCTCAATCTTGAGCCCTTAACGAAACATGTGAAGTAGATGGCTGTTAGAGGAAAGACTAAGCAAACAAACCTGGGAACTGGTAATTGGTGGGGTTATTTATTAGTGGTTGTGTAATGTCACATTCTCGGGCCTTTGGTGATGTATTAACTAAAAAGGCTCGTGGGAGATTGCCACTTTGATTGTGCCAAGAGCTGAATTCTGTTGTTAATTTGCTGCTTAACTTTATCATAACTAGCTAGATAATTGTTTAAACAACCATAAAACGCCAATGTGACAAAACGATGGCTTTGAAGGAGTGGTATACGTTTAATAGCTTAAGTAAGAGGTTTACTGTCGATGTCTTAGGAACTCGGATTAAGGGTTGGAATTTCAAAACAGACCCACGCCGTCAAATTTGACGGTTTTCACACTCTCACACCCATATTTTCACAGTATCAAACACCCGTATTTTCACAGTATCAAGGAAGGATCTTGATGCATTTGCAATTTTTTTTTAACTATATTTGACATACAAATCACCCCTTGATGGGCAATTTGCCTGTCAAATTCCATCCCTGCGAGTTGGGTTAATCTGTATTGTAAAAACAATTATTCTCCTTTTAATAGGTAATGTTTAGGCCACTCAGTTCAGACATTAACATTAAATACATTCTATAGCGTGCAATAGGCTGGCTGTACGGATACATCTATAGCGTGAAATAGAAGCCAGTTTTTGTTGAAAGGGATGGACACAAGTCGTTAGGTGCAAAAGAAAATGGAAGTGTGGTTGAAACAAGTTGTGTCAATGAAGCTAGTTTGGATTTTACATGGATATGGTTGAACAGCGCAACAAAGCAATTTTAGCTGTGGCTACATTGGTCTAGGTGAGTGTTTTTCCGTGGTTAAAATAACGGAACTGACTAGAGTATTTGTGCTATCCTAAATCAATATTATCACGAAAAAAATGGGAATATACATAAAGTGGGGTGATAACAAAACTTGCATTTGCATTATCTACATTGATTGGAAACATCAAAGACATTTTTTAATTACAAATTTTATCAAAAATGCAGAAATGGTAAAATTTATAATGAGGGGTAAATTTGGAAAACCTTACTCTATTTGGGCATATTTTCTGGTCAATTTTGCTCTAAATGTGGTAGATATTTGTCAAAATTTCAAGTTTGAGTTGTGTAATCTGCAGTCTAGGTGCTCCACTGTTTTTGAAGGTGCTGAATCTGTCTATGTAGTAAAAATGCATTTTATAAACAGCTAAAACAATCACACCTACAATTACAGTCAGATTTTGGCCAAAAAACTCAAAATGCAGAATAGTAATAGTTAGATATTGCACTTTGTTGTAGAGTGGTACATGATAAAAGTCAAATAATAATGAATGTTTTTTTTTTTTTTTTGTTAATAAATCTTTTAACATTTATTTGGAAATTTATTTATTTTTGTTTAAATCTTTTAATATTTATTTGCAGATTTATTGTGCCATGCTCTTACCTATTATGGTAAAGAAGTTGTAATGTAATGTAATGAAATGACACCTTAACCTGATCAAATTACATAAAAATAAAAACGAAATAAAATAAATAATTATAATTAATAATTGAACTAGTATAGAGTCATTTGAGGTCCAGATCTATCAAGTGCCGAAAGAGATCAAATCTCTTTATACTTTGAAAGAGGTTTGCATTTCAAGAGATTTAATGTCTCTAGGCACTTGGTAGGTCCAAAGTTAAAATGGATCTATGCTGATTTTATAAGAGAATTGATGTGAAAATGTTTTCCAATGTGAAAATCACAGAGTTTTTGTCTCATTGCTGAGTCTTATAGCATGTAATCATGATGTTTTTTGCTTTTTTTTTTATTGGCACACAAACACAATGATTTGTGATCTTATAAGAAATTAGAAATTGTATGTAGATTTATATTTTTATTTTTACATTTGAAATTGTCGATTATATATATATATATATATATATATATATATATATATATATATATAGATTCAAGAGGGAGTATATATGCCATCTAAATATTTATATAAACATTTTTCAATGTCAATTTTTTTATTTAGAATATTGTGTTTTTTCTTTTCAATGTTTCAATAATAATTTATTACAAATGAATATATAGGTTCGTCGTCGGTTTTTTTTCATCCTTGATAAAATTATTTGTTTTCACCTTTCTTTTCCATATCTCCCAACCCATTTACTTATTTATACATCTTCAACGTTACATAATCCATTTTTAGTCCCAACCTCGCTAGGGAGTATAACACTCTCCCCATGGTTAAAGTTTGTTGACTTTTGATTATGTTGCAATGTTTTTGCAATTTTAACCAAAAGTTTCAAGGAAAATGCATAATATTCCTATTTTTGCATACATTCAAAAATAATATTTTTAGAAGTCTTATTTTTAATTTTCCACTCGTTGAGTGAGCTTTGATATGACATAATTCCCTTGGTGGGGGCCGTTTACTTTCGGTATTTGTCAGTGCTTGACAAATAATTTTAAAACAAAAAAATGCTAATTTTGTGAGTGACCATTTTGTTGGTGAGTGCTTTAACACTTACACTTATGCTTGAGATTGCTATTGCTTTGTCCAATGATGACAAAACTAATGATGTTCTAGGTTCTTTAAGCGAGGGGGTGGGCAGGGGGCTTGTTGAACAAGTCTCCATAATGTTGATACATTGTATGGAGCGCAGAGGAAGAAACAAGGCGCCGGGGAGGGGGGTGAACAAATATCCATAACGTTGATACATTGTGAAGAGTGCAAAGGTGCGGAGGAAGCTTTGCACCTTCGCACTTTGCACAATATATCAATTCACTAGAATTGAGCATTGAATTATTCAATACTCAATACATAATTTGGCAATGCTTAATATAAAGAGCTACAAAGTTTTACAAACTTATTTGCCCAACAAAAAATATGTGGATGAGTTGTGGTGGGACGAGAATTATATTTTGTTTGAACGCTGTTGCTAAATATAATTGCTAGCCAAACAATAGACTAGGGTTCGATTCCCACAGGTGTAGCATGGCCTTGTGTTTTGTTTCAAATAAAAGGTTGTTAATTATTCAAATAGAATGTTGATATTCCGTTGCGAGACACTAGCCGCGTGTTTTGCTTAAATAGAACCACACTAATGTCGTTAATTATTCAAATGTAATGCTTGGTGTTTCATTCGCCAACCTCTAGTTTTTAGTCCTTGCGCTGCCTCTAATTCTTTTGAGTGCACCTCTTATTAATGTTTCATGTTATTTGAAAGACAATTTTCACACCAAAAACTACAGTTCCATTAGATTAATCACATATATAAATACTGTGAGAATTCCTTAAATCTTGGAATCCTACTCTAGCAATTGGTATTAATTTTTCTAATTGATAAATTAATTATTCAGTTTATTGTTATGGCAACATTGAATTAAAAACTGCAATCTTCACTAAATGAACTGAAGAAAAATACAAGTGCGGAAACAAAATTGAACAAGAGTAAATTATAGACACATATGACAACTATTTTTGGACTAATGTTCACGGAAAAACCAAATGCGGGAAAATCAGTGCAATAGTTGAGAGTTTTATTATTATGTATTTGTAATTTCTGAATATAATCTCTGCATGCCTCTCATGGCAATCCAGTTACAGAGAATATAACTGATGGAGAGATAGTGAGGTTACCTCACAGTATCATAGGAAATCTTGGCTGATCTGACCACCAAATGAGCTGCCCCTGACAGCCTCTGCGCAGTCTAACGTCTACCCTCCTGGGTACAACGTCACCCCTTTCGTGGATCGATTTGCTGCCCACGAACTTTGATTTCTGCCTCTCAGTCTCACCCCTCGGCTCTCGACTTTTTCAATCGATTCCTTCAGCAAATTTCTGGATTCCCTCTTGGCCTCTGCGTAGCCCTGCATGGCTTTGTGTCAGCGTCTCTAGCTCTGTTGGATCTCTCTCTACCTTCTCTGTTGATGATTCTCCGACTGAGAAAGATTTCTTTTCAGATATTATCCTGCACCTCTTTACAAAGAATCTCTTAATCAATATTTCCTCTGAGCACTGCTCACTTCAGAAATTCAATCTTTTGATCTTTACTGTGTATTTCCAAATGACCCTTCAAGCCTTTCTTATAATCTTTTCATTGAAACTTCAACGATCGAGATTAAATCTCTAATCAACGGTTAAGATTAACTTTTGACTTGATCCATTTTTTTCTAGAACATTCACACCCATATTTTATTTTCCTAAGTTTAGACTTAGAGTACTTTTAAAGTCATTAATTATTTTAATAAAATACAATCTGGGTGGAATTTCTCAAAACAATTTCTGGGTTCTCTGGAATGCATGTGTCTAAACCTCGCAAATTTTGAGATGCTACCACAAATCAACAAATGCATCAAACATTGGTTGAAGATAGTAATTCTATCTTAACTACACAATCAATTAGTTGAGTAAATCTCTCAACCAAACACTAAACTAGGAGCTAAATATCTCAGTTCCAACTAATTAACAATTAACCAACAATTACATTTATGATGAGGAATTTCATTCAATGTGCACAAGTAAGAGGTAAATCTCCAAGTCCCTCAACAAGCACTTGTCTTGTATGCAACGTCTTCATTAACTTCTTTAAACATCTTGGAAATCTCATAGAGCCAACTTCATTAAGGTGTCTCATAATCCTCGTAAAAATGTAGTTGGAAAACTAGATTCCTGAGTTCCACTCTCGAACTCTCAAATCATGGATCTCCCGAAGTCAATTACTAAACGTCGTCCCAAACTGTCGCATAACCTCACGAAAAGACCACTCCCACGTCTTCAACAAATGAAGGATCCTTCCCTAGATCCATAACTGCCAAACTATCTCGACAACCATCCATATTGAGTTTTACGCTATTGGATCTCTTAAAATAGTTGCTTCAGACACAATCAATCACCTGTTTGCAATAAACACTGAACTACTAGTCATTCTATGGATGAGCTCCTCCCATCCACCGAGATATATGGGTGCCAACTACTGTATTTGCTAGTTGTATAGAAGAGCCGTCTAGATACATAATGTACTTAGAGTTAGTTATTACAAAATGACCTTGTATGATTTTGAAAGTTCATCATCACTTAATTTATAAACAAATTTTAATAGTTATAAAAAATTTACTATTAATTAATACCGCCGCCCAAATCATATTGTCTAGTGTGAAATGCATAGCCACACTGATCGCTTCATCATGACAGTACCATAGACGATAAACGATATAATAGAAAATTGAAAGTACAAAGAAAATTGCACTTGGAGAACCTTTTCAGTAATGGCGATAACAGATGAAGAAGACAAGGCATTCACACTTATGCTGTAAACTCACTACCTCCAACTAATTTACAACCACACAGGAAAACATTATCGATGGTCATGTGATATCAAACTTGACTCCCAAACTAGTGTACATGTCGAGATTACATCTAGTGTACATATCGTCAATCATGCGATATCTACTGCCAATCATGCGATATCAAACTTAACTCCAACTTCACACATCCTTCAACAATCTTCAAACACTGGAGAAAGATACTTGTTAGCAATTGCACCGGGGGTGCAAGGAAACGCCCAAAGGGGGAGCCCAACTTGATCTTGATTGTGCTAAAGTGGTTTTTTGGATTCTGAGATATCCATTGAAGGTCGAGGCCATTTAAAATTTATCTGTCCTGGTTTGTTTGCTGCCATCGTCGTGTTGATGCCTAGCCCTACTGCATAAAAGTAAAACCCAACCTGAGTTGACTGTAAACCTCTTTCTTCCTGATAGTGGGGAGGAGAAGAAATACCGATTGAAGAGGAATGAGATTCAATTATCTCCTCAATAGTCTTGAACCAAAATTTTCTCCTGAGCACATTTCTTCATTTGCCACGGTACCAGGTACACACAAATAAGCCATGCCTTCTCCAGGTAAATTTCTAGCTATATTGGAGATTAAAACCTTCGATTGCTCCTTGGAGCTATTAAATTCTCTAATTCCTGAAGTGGCATGCTTTACAAAGGAATTGGATACTGTTTTCCCCTTTAGAGAAAAGTTTCCAAGTAATCCATTCTCTTGCACTTCATCCACAATTTTACGAGCATTGCCCTCATCATCTCTCATATGTTGCAGTTCTGCTTCTGGAGTATCTCTGTCATGGTGACCCATTGATCCTGCCTTGTCCTCTAATTTTACTTTAGAACTACTATTATCCACGCTATTTTGTCGTCGCCTTCTCATATGAGACTCTCTTAGAATTGAAAGTAGTAACTTGAACATAGTCCTCTTTATCTACATTAGTCGGGTACAACAAGTCACTCACTTTTTTGAACCATGCACTTGAATCCTCTTTCTTGAGAAGTTCTATTATGTGAAATAAAGACAAGGCCTTCATCCTTTCTCTGGCATTCACTTTCATGCACAGGTGAACCAGAACCATGCTATTCTACACCTTTAGAAAGAAAATATATCTTATGAGAGGATCCTCAATTGAGGCATGTTGAGCTATCCTTTTCTACAAGAGAGAAAATTTAAGAGTGAAATAATCACCAGAATGACGAGAAAAAGAAAAATAAAAGCAACAACAGGCACAAAAAAACAATGTTAACATGTTTTCTGAACATGGAAATAAATATTGTTTTTAATAAAAAAGTTCCAAAGGATATGTTGAATTTGGTTTTCAAATTAGAAAGTTTGTATATGAAAGGATACATTTTAAATAAAGAATGAGCAATAAAAGCAACAGTGTACAACATATGGTAATCAAAAGACAGAAATTTGCATTGTTGTGACATGGACTCATAAGCATTGACATTGAGTAGACATTCCATAATGATTAACATGAAACGTGCATTTTGCATGACTTACCTTTGCCTTCGATTGGAAATCACCAGAGCTATTGGCTTTGTGTTGCTCGCTAAATTTTCCCAGCTCACTGTTGACATCTGAATTAATTTTACCTTTTGCAAGAGAATAGAAACCATAGCCAGGTGGTTGCATCTGTCTTCTTGCTGCAATGATTTTTACGGTCCAGACCTCTCTCCCACGGATCACTTTATCATCTAATTTCAACTAGGGCAGTAACCAAATGGCAAGTTACACCTCTCAAATAATCTCGGTGTAATTAGCCGATGCATGACGCAAACTTGAATATCCCTTCCATTTATTCCCACAAATGGCAGAAGATTATGAAGGCAAAGTTGAAATGGTTTTCCAATAAAGTGAAATGTTAAGTAATTATCTAAAAATAACCAGCAACACTCAACAGAGCTTCTTCATTGAATTTGACATATCACTACAAAACATAAAAAAATTCAATACTCATGGAAATTTTTTAAAATTTGCATTGATTTTTTCCTGTAATGTTCATTATATTTTTCACAAAATAATCAACTATATACAACAGAGATTCTTCATTAAAATCGCTAAAAGTTATCTCAAAGTAATCAACTGGACAACAAAGGTATTTCATTGAAGTTTAGAGAAATGTATCTTAAAAAAATCAGTTGTACTCAACTGAGTCTTTTCCTGAAGCTCACGAAAATTTATCTCACATAATCAGTTGTGCTCAAAAGAGATTCTTCCTTAAAATAATGAAGAATTATATCAATATAATCAACATTACTCAATATAGATTCTTCCTTAAGGTCATGAAAATTATTGAAAAATAAACCAGCTGTACTCAACAGAGATACTTCCTTAAACTAATGAAAATTTATCTGAAAATAATCAGTTGTGCTCAACAGAGCTTCTTCCTTAACATAATGAAAAATTATCCCAAAATAATCAGCTTTATTCAACATATATTGTTCCTTAAGGTCATGAAAATTATCACAAAAAGAATCAGCTATACTCAACAGAGGTTCTCCCTTAAATACATAAAAATTTATCGCAAACTCATCAGATGCTCTGAACATAGATTTTTTCTTAAATTCATGAAATTTTAGCTTAAAATAATCAGTTGACTCAACAAACATTCTTTACTTAATTCATGAAAAAATATCTCAAAATAATTAGTTGTATTCAACAGCGCTTGTTCCCTAAATTCATGAATATTATCTCGAAATAATCAACTGTACTGGAGAGATTCTTTCTTAAAAGCCGATTTAGCAGAACCTACAAGCAAAACATGAAATTTTCTAAGCTTTCTAGAAAATTCTTCTAATTTCTCAACTCCTTGTATAGAGGCCTAACGACAATATGGAGTGACTACAGTGGGGATGACCTTGGTTCAAAGCCTATCAAGAGGTAAGCCAGGAAAACAGAAACTTTTGGAGTATTTTAATGGTTTAAAATGCATAAAACAACAAACTAAGCATATACGACAATCCTAATTTGGGAATAAAGATGCAATAAATGCTAGCTTTAGCCTTTTCAATCTATTTAATGCGATTTTTATCAATAGAAAAATGAAATTGATGCAAATTTACCGCAACATGCAGAGTGAAACCAAACCCTAATCCTAGCTACCGAGAATTAAGAAAAAGGCTTTTTCATCATTTGCTTCACGAAATCTGGGAAATCAATAAGCAGAAGTTCTCCTGTGCATCAATTTTATTCTAAGAATGGAAAGACTAGTGTATGTTCTTATTTATCTTCATTTTTTTGTGGTGTTTCCATATTTATAATCTCACAGGTTGACTTTGATATAAATTCGATCTTCAAATAAGCTATTTCCAAACATACATATTTCGCAATTTAATTACCTTATTACACAATTCTAGTATAACCTTCAAGTTCACATATTCTGAGCCTTTGGTTAATTTTTGAATTACTGTATAACGCCATATCATAAAACCATTTTTCCCTTCTCTTACCTCTGATTATGCGCATTTATCAGAAAAAAGTTTAAAAAAAATTGAAAAAAAATTAATATTTCACTTCTATTAAGGAAACAATGGTAATAGAACAACAGAACGATTGGTTGAGAAGCTAAAATTTTTCTTCTAAAACAACAAGAACCTTAATTGATATAAGTTAACCAAAGTAAAGACTCATAACAATTGATCAATGGCTTTGCAATCTTGTAACTTTTCTCTTCCAACTGATGTTGTTGCCAGATCCATAACAGCATTACAAGCACCTCTTGCTATATCCTTGTTTTGATTGGACAGCATGGCCACAAGAGAAGAGACAATTTATTTATCATTAGAAACCTTCGTATTCATTTCATATGACCAGAGAGTTGCTCCTCCAATAATTTCCGCAGTCTGTAGCAATATCTGTGGCAAGCTGGAAGTAAGAAGCGTAGGCAATATAGCAAGCAACCCCTCAGACAAGAGCTCTTCAACCGTGGATGAATCCCTGGACAAATTGTGCAGATAAGTGATGATCATATCCTGCAACCCAACAAAAGTAGACAATACCAAACCGCCAACATCTGTGTCACCACATGTGAAGCAGAGCAACTACCAAAACCTCCTTTTTGCATGGCCTACAATATATTTCTGAACCATGATTGGTCCTTCTCTTGTTTTTCATGTCACCAAACATTGCCATGGCTACACCCAACTTGAGGAAACAACCTTAGCTATGCTCAGTGCTCCCCTCCAACTTTAACGATTATTTTCATGGGTTAAACGATACCAGAACCCTCATTCTTGAATCTCCACAATCCTAAGCTCAGGTTGTTCTTGGTCCCTTTTGGGGATTTGATCAGCGACCACTCTGATAAAATACCAGAACCCTCATTCTTGAATCTCCACAATCCTGAGCTCAGGGTGTTCTTGGTCCCTTTTGGGAACGGTGACAGTAATGGTGACAGTAAGAACCCCATTCTCGATCTCTGCCTTGAGCTGCTCAGCAATGGCATTAGAAGGCAATCGGAGCCGCTCAAGTATCAAACCTGTGACCGCTCGCCTCTGCGACATCTCCCACCACCAGGTGCCACTGCCATCTTACTTTGCCTGCTTATTTGAAAAACCCGCCCATCCTCTACGATATTCTCCACTTCATCCTTTGTTACCCCTTGACAAACCACAAAAATAAAATCAGTTAAAATCAAACCCTCAAAACCACAGAAGAAAACAGAGAGAATCTGGAAGATTTAAAGGGAGTGAGGATTTGTAACATATTGTTACCAGGAAGGTCTACCTGAATAATATGCACGTGAGAGCTCTCCCACCAGTCGACATGTGTGTTGCTCTCCCACCAGTCGAGATGTGTGTTGGCCATGGCTTGGGCATCCTTCGAGAAGAGAGGGAAGAGTGAGTGTAGTCCCACAGGGGGAACACCAAAAGAATCCAAGTCATTTAATATGTGTAATGTTAATGATCTAGTCCCACAGGGGGAACTCTTCGATCGAGCCCCCGCCATGAATCAGTCTGATCGAAGAAGACGCCAGTGAGAGGTTCTTGAGCCATGGGATCGAAGAGTTCGCCGCCCCTGCTCCACCGTGCTCAAACGATTAGGATTTTGGGCTCACGAAAGATGAAGATGCAGGACTGGGCTAGTAGGAGGGCACCGAGCTTGGATGATAAGAACACGTTGAGCTCACGAAACTCGATCCTGCGCATTCTATGCGCTCTGCCACATGTCTAGATTTCACTGGCTGGAAGGGCGTTGAGAAACACTTCACATTGGCTGGGGTGAACAGTGTTTGCTCACACCAAGCCAGAAAAGAAAACGCCTCCGGTGTAACGATGACATGTAATTGTGCATGTGAATCATAACAAAAATATGACATGCAAAGGTTCAAAGCATACTATTAATTTTAGTGAACAATTTATCTTTGCAATTTCTACTTGCCAATAAAAAACCAAGGTTTTAATCTCATGATTTGATTGGAATCTTACACGGAACACGGAATTGGTGCATGCCAGTCTATGCCTATGCCACATAGGTGTTAAGTAGGATTACTTCTAAAGCGTGTGAGTTAGTGGATCGATGTGGAAACGTGGGAGAAGGGGTCATCTCAAATATTTCAACCAATATATATATATATATAGCTATAGCTATTGATCCATTAATGCTCCTTAAGTACATCCGTATCCATCTATGGAAATATACCTAAGCATTAACTCATCCCCATCCCTCATGCATTCACATCCCATGGCATACGAGGCATCAACCCATCCCCATCCCTCAACTTTGGCTTCCAAACGTGATCAATAAAACAAACTACAATGTATACACATTCAATGCTAGTTCCATGTTGATTTCAAATGTTATCTCTCTTCGCAAGATTTCAGAGTAAAGAGTTGCACATGTTGTAAAGTTAGAGGATAGACACAAAATAACACAAAATAATTCACACAATAACATGAGTTCTGACACTTCTATTGATCACACAAACTTCATTATTACAATGAACTTTGTGAGGATTATTTAGAACTTTTCCAACTAGTGACTCAACTAAAATAACTTGACATGAAACCACACACTAAATTTGATTTTAACCAAAATATGACTTAACTCGACTTGACTCAACTTGACTTAGTTAACTGACTCTCTAAATTTAGATAATTCTTCATGCAAGAGTAATTAGCTATTTTAACACTCCCAATTAATTACGACCACTAAACTAAGAAATGACTCATGACAACTCAAACATGCATGTTGATCTGTGTCTCAGCTAGGCTTACAACACCCAAGTTTCCTCTATGAAACTTAAATATACATTTTGATAATGGCTTAGTCAATATATTAGCCAATTGATCACTCGATTTACAAGGCTTCAAGTGGACTTCTCCATTGCTTAGAGGTTCTCTAATAAAGTGATATCTAGTATCAATATGCTTGCTCTTTTGATGATGTTAGCTCTCTGTAATTCCGAAGGCTGAAGAACTAATGCCGGAGGGCCAACATCAAAACCGCTTTGAGCCTAGGATCTAGCCCTTCTAGACCCAAAGAGGGATCTCTCTGTTTGATATAGCTTTGTTTATAGGGGAATTTTAGGCAAGCTATTAGTGCATAGGGGTTTATTTGAAAATTTGTGGTTGAGACATCAAAAGAGGGCCATTGGGCTGTGGAGTCAAATAGGTGTAAACAGATTCAAATGGATGAATAACCGAAATCATGTTTAACAGGGAAAAATAGTCATGCCAAATGGATCTCTATAGCTTGTGAAAGGGAAAGGAGGAGGAGATTAAGGTTCAATGTGAATGCAGAGCAGGCCGTCTCTGAATTCTACATTCAAACCTCAGAGGAAAACATAAATTAATTTTTCGAGACTGAGCAGGGTGCCCTATGGAAAATCCTACACAAAAAATCTTCATCCATAGTAAAGAAAGAAAACAATATATGAAACTAGAGAATGAAAAATTACAGGAAAAGAAGCACCTCACCACAGACCATCGCACAACAATCTGAAAACAACAGTGCCCTTTCGTTCATCCAAAAAAAGAGTGTTTACAACCATATGAGCCTATTACAATGGTTTTCCCCTTCTGCGCCCCTCTTGATACTGCTACTGCATACAATATTTATCTAGAATCTATGTCAGTTAGTCCATCTGTTTCAATGATATTCATTAATTACATTCAGCTAAACTTTGACAAGTGGAACCATGCAGATGGTGATAAGATAAGTCTGGCCATAACAGTGGCCTTAACAGTCAATTATTGATTACAAAGTAGGAAAATGTTTTCTCTTGGGATCACGAAGAGGTTATGATGAAATGAATCTGACATCTGGCCCTGCTTCTTCATAAAACCGTTGCTGGATAATTAAATCTGGTGTTGTGCTAGTTGATTTAGCAGATCTGATTTTTGTGTTGTATTTATTGCCTTTTTTCATTCTTGTTGTTATATCATCATAGTTCTATATGAATTCCCTTTTCCCTACTCGACCCGTGGTGTCTATCTCCTTATTACCGCGACATTCAAAATTACTATGCCCTTTGCTCTTTGTCGGGTCTTATCCTACCTAAGTCCTTTTGCCGTGTTTAGTCCTTTCTTCATAAACCAACATAAAAACCTCATTCTCTCGGAATTGAAATCCTTTATATTTTAGCTTTGAACTACATCGCATCTACTTTGATATCGCACTTCGCACTTCGACGTCTTTAACATTTCCTTTAATTCTTATCCTCCTGAGCTTGCAAAGTGCGATATGTGAGGGGGTCCCACCAATATCGCAAATCGCAAGATTTAAATTTTATCGCACATCGAAAAATTTAAGGCTTATCGCATGTCAAAAAATTTAAGGCTTATTGCACATCGCAAAATTTAAGGCTTATCGCACATCGCAAGGTTTAAGGTTTATCGCACATTGCTAGGTTTAATGTTTATCGCAAAACAAAGGTTTTAAGGTATATGCTATGAGGAACGAGAGTTAAAGGCTAAAACTCACGAAGTGCAATATGTGACGATGGAGGGTGATGTGGCAGGATGGAAATGGGGCCAATTCAATACCGCAAATTGCAAATCGTAAGGTTTTGTTATGAGGAACAGGAGTTAAAGGCTAAATCTAGCGAAGTGTGAAGTGCGACAAGAACGGAGGTGACGTGGCGGGAAGGGTCCCACTATATCACATCAGTGGTCCAGAGAAACAACAAATGGATGCAGTGAGAAACTTTGTGATATGTCGATGTGAAATGGTAAGCATAAAGGTAAAACAAACAAACAACAAGGGTGAGGTTTTATTACATCGAGACATTGGAATAGTGAGAGTAAATGAAGAGCAAAAGGGTTTTCTTTTGCGATGCGATAAAGGTAAGTGGGCACATAATATGATAAGGGTGGTGATAATATAATATGTGATATACTAAAAAGATTTCTATTGGGGGTGGAGTTGTGAATAAAGAAATATATGGTAATTTCAAATAAGAAATATGATATGGTTGTTAATGGGTTGGTGGAGCTGTTTTTTAACTATAAAAATTGACTTTTAATAGTTAAAAAAGGGGCTTTGAAAAAAATGAAGTGTGGGACTTTAGAGTTTGGAAAAATGAAGAGTAGAAGAGGGTAAATGAAATGAATAGGGTAGAAATGAAGTTTTCTCACCATTACACCTTATCAGCAACACTTTCATCTTTCCACTGAACTGAAAAAGCGGATTAATTCCGTTGAAGTCCTTGACAGTCAGGATTTCCCTTCCTTTTCTAGAAATAAATGACAACCATGGACTATTATTCCCAATGTATAAGATTTGAAAAGAATAATCATTCACTTGTGATACTATAGATTATACGATACTAATAAAGGCTCCAACTAGGGATGGAAGGTCCTTGAGGAGGTGTCAAGATGTAATATCCCAAAAGGGAGAATGTAGTAATACTTAAACACAATATAAGAACTGTAGCAAGATAAAAAATAAATCTTAAGGCAGAATTTATAGAGAAGCTAAGCCATTTTATTATATTGGAGAAGAATTAGTTACACAATGTACAAAATGTGAGTAGATCTAGCCAAAAAGTTGGTCTAGAATCACTAAGAAAACATGTTGCAATAGGTACAACGTAACTGGAGAGGCACTGAAGAAAATATTGCGCTGTCCCTTTAGCAAAATATGAACATATAGCTGTAGGCTGAAAAGGAAAATTTAGATATACTCAAATATGGAGCTCAAATGATGCCAAGATTCAAGATCTGACCAATGTGATGGATTCCCAAGATAACCTAGAAAGGATTTTCCAGATCTGCAACTTTGGAAAATCACCTCCCTAGGATTTGATCCTTGATCTACTGGGAAATACAGATCTGAAGTTAGATATGTAAAAAATATGGTTGAAATGTGTTGCAACATCAGATCTAAGCTTGAAGGGTTGATCCCTTCTTCAGATCTATAACCTAGAAGCTCTCGATCTAGCTTCTTAATCCTCCAATAATGATTGCAACTGTTGCAACACAACTACCTCTAGAAAATGCGCTATGAGGGAAAGAGAGACCTTATGCCTGCTGAAAAAAAATTCAATAAACCCCAGGCTGATGGTACTATTGATAGAAATGTGAGGGGATGATCCTTCACAGGATTACTAGCTGAAATGCTAGTAACTTCCTTCCTCCTTTTGGATCTGCAAAATGGATAGCGTAATTCCTGAAGGAAACATTGTTTCTAGGAGGTCAATAACTTTTGGCCTGATGCAAAATCTGCAATGAAGCTCTGGAAAGCTGATCTTTAAGCCCAAGGTGATAAGAATAAACCCTCACGAGTTCTCCAGCTGAAGTACTGAAGATAACTTCCTCCTTCCAAACTGATCTTCAAAAATCTGCAATTTCTGAATATGGATGTTCTGCAGAAAGTAGGAAAAATATATGTGTCACTTAAAGCCTAATGTAGAATTAAGTACTACACTTTTTCTAGAGCTACTCTATGAAAGAGGTGGGATTCTCGACAAGGAACACCATGTGCTAAACAACACTTGCAATCTCTGCTAAACAGCCCGAGAAAGCAATGGAATGTCACATGACAATTCTAGATCTGAAAAAATCTTTACATCAAGAATAATCAACATGCCCTCATCCTTGCCTTCATCTTATTAATACGACATTTGAGTCTTCCCAAGCCTTGTCCCTCATCTAGACTGCGCAATTTATGTGGACAAGATCCTCCAAGTTTGACTGCGCTATTTGACCAAATCAACCATCATGTCTAGGTGCAATGTACACCCTCTCCATCAAGTGTGTTTTGTTTGCACGTCATCATCCATCACTTTATCATGAATGTCTCATGATCTTTTGTTTGACATCTTTAAGATCTTATTTGACCGAATCAACCTCTTGTTTGATCTCTTCAAGATCTTAGTTGACTGTGTCAACCTCCATGATCTATCTCATTAATGAGATAGGTTCTCCAATTTCATTCACATTAGTAGTTTCTCAACTACCTTATTATGTAGATCTAGGCTTAATTAATCCACATTCACACACACAAAGTGGATATTTATTCATATTGAGGATTGTGGGTCCCTCCACCCTTTTATTTACTTAATTCATTAAGAAAATCAAGGACTCTAATATTCCAAATATGATGTAGACATTTGGGAATATTACAGCCGCCCCCCGGCAAAATGTTTCTTGTCCTCAAGCAACTCCAAAAGTAGATGCAAAGCCATCTATTCCCCTCCAAATTGCATCCACATAAGGAAGGCTTCCTCCATTTGTATGTTTGGTTCCAAAGTGGTCTCTCAAAAACATATAGAATGGCCTCTAACTGTATGGTTATATGTCCTCCTTCCATCATGAAGTACCAAGTGACAACCACATGAGTTCTAACTTCATCATTAATAAATGAGATAAATAAAATAAAGTAGCTCTTTCAAAAAAGGAAAAGCTCCATCTCACAATACATCTCTTCATCCCATGTTTTATGAATTTGATTGAGAATTGATATGCTCTCATACTTAGCCCTATCGGCCTTGTTGGATCCAAGCATCATTCCAATGTTATGCAAAAGAAGAAGGAAAGGAGCTATATGGGTAGACAAAAACGTCAAACCATATTCTCCTAATAGTAACCACCAGATTAAGGCCCTTTGCTGCCATCCTCCATCTCCTCCATGTAAGATGGACAAGTCAAACTCCCCCAAAAGCAACCAAAGCAACAAGAGATCTTGTTTTTTTCTCTCCTCATGTGCATCATGAAGCGAAAACATACTAATGGACATATGGAATGTCACATCAGCCCAATACAAAGAAACATCGTCAATGCACATCATGAGAGAATCATGCCAAGCTTTACCCAATACAAAACACATAGATATAGGAGATGTCATGTGGTGACCAATCTCTCTCAAGTGAAACAAAAATGAACATGCCTTCTTTTGCTGCATTCTATCACTGATACACAAGGCATGAATTAGAAAAATGTGAGCTATTGGGTGTTAACCATACTCACCCAAAAGAAGCCAACGCAACCATGCCTCCTTCTTCATTTCATAAGTGTTCCTTAAGGCATGGATCAAATAAATACGAACCTTTGGGAAGTGACAAGAATCTCCCAAGGGCAACCAACATAACCAAGATTTCTAGGCCATGTCATACATCTACAAGTGGTCATGCAACCCCTTGCTTATCATTTTCACCCACTCACCCCAATATGGAAGATAAGTGATGTGCTGGATAATCATGGTATTCTCCCTTTGTAGAATACCATCTTCTCCAAAATGATGAAGAACTGTGCACTTCATGAAATGTTGAAGTGCACCTTCAATGAAATCTCTTAATGAGGCCTTCTTCTCATCCATGGCCTTCCAAAACCAATGAGGTTTTGGATCTGTTGTAGGTAGAATTTTCTCTTTGAGCTGTGAGATGTTGATCGAGAAAGGGTCATCTAGAAAGGAGAAAAGGTTTCTCATCTCAATATGTCTACCATTTATCATCTTTACCTCCATTGCTTCATGAGTGAAGCTACCTTTGGAATGCTCCAAGAATAATGGGGCCTCATCATTATCACTTCTTCTAAGTGACAGCGCTGTACATCCGCAAGGTAATACATAAACTGTCTCAAAGAAAGGTACAATACTGATCTCATAACCAGTCATTGTACAAAGGATTATGCTCATCCCTTCTTCTGAAACTCTACACTTCAACTCAAGAGGTTGAATGTAGTTCATCCATGACAAAATGGGATATATTTTCATCTCCTCCTTAATTAGATCAAGGGTCCTCTGTGTTGTGATAGTGTGTTGCTTCAAATCAACATTTGAATCTAACCCTTGGTCATGCATTGGTCCTGATGGCATGTCCCCATAAGTTTCAATAAGATCTGCAGAAACAATAGGTGATGAATGTGTATGCATACCTTGGATCAAATGATATGTGGGAACCTCTTGACAGAACACAAGAGTTCCTCCAACTGGGACAATAGTACCTCCAATTGCTGGTAAGAGTCATGGCTACTCTTCTCCAAGTGTACTAGCGCTGGAATTCTCCTCCTTCCCCTAATGCATCTCCTGAATCATGCATGGGACTCTATATGTCGAGAGCTCAAGACTATCTTGCAAATATGAAAGTGTCTATTCTCCTGATGCAAGTACTTCTATTGCTGGTGGTGAATGCAGTGACTTCTTGTCCAGAGTGACAAGATTGACATCCTCCTCCTTAGGAAATGTCACTTTGTGACACATATCTAGTTTTCTCCCATAAAATTCCTTCCTTAACTTGTGAAAGAAATCTAAATATTTAGTCACCTTTGCATGTTCCATGTGCCCAAACCACCAATCATTGGCTTCATCTAAGAGATGAAGTGCTGCAATTTGAACAACCTCTTCTTCAACTACAGGATGTAGTCTGAAAAATGCATCTAAATCTCTCCTCCAAGTAACATTGCTTGAGGAGGATCCATCAAATGTAGGAAAATATAATCTATTGTGCCTCTTCCTTCTATTGCTGCTACAGGATCCTCTTTCTTCTTTGATTTTGAAGAATTGTTGGAGAGTTAGTCTCTCCTTGAATGCTCTAGACTCTGCTTTATACTCTTCGACATATAGAATGAGACTCTCATGAGACTCGGGTTCATTCCTTCCTTAATTTATACACCCTTCACCTTCTTCAAAGAAAGTGGGCATAGTGGATCTATGAGGATATCTAGGGTTCTCTGGTTTTCTTCTTTGTTGATAGGAAGTGCTTGGACCTTCCTCATCACATCCCCTTCTTGGATATTTTTTCTGCCTTTCCTCTTTCATTTGATAGGCCTCCTTGGAGAGATCTTGCATAGATATACAGAAATGAGTGCCATAATTTTCTTCCTCCATGATAGATCTCATCTATATGCTTCTTCTTTAGATGCAAAAGATGAAGTGTCCACTAGCTAAGCCAAAGATCATGCTCTGATACCACTGTAATATCCCAAAACGAAGAATGCAGTAGTTCTTAAACACAATATAAGAACTAAAGCAAGAAGAAAAATAACTCTTAAGAAAACATCATAATTTACAGATAAGTTATTATATTGGAGAAGAATCAGTTACACAATGTACAAAATGTGAGTAGATCTAGCCAAAAAGTTGGTCTAGAATCACTCAGAAAACATGCTGCAATAGGTACAATGTAACTGGAGAGGCATTGAAGAAAATACTGCACTCTCCCTTCAGAAGAATATGAACATATAGTTGCAGGCTGAAAAGGAAAATGCAGATCTACTCAAATATGGAGCTTAGATGATGCCAAGATTCAAGATCTAGCCAATGTGATGGATTCCCAAGATAACCCAGAAAGGATTTTCTAGATCTGCAACTTTGGAAAATCACCTCCCTAGGATTTGATCTTTGATTTGCTGGGAAATACAAGCTGAAGATAGATCTGTCAAAAAGATGGCTGAAATGTTTTGCAAGATCAGATCTAAGCCTGAAGGGCTGATCCTTTCTTCAAATCTATAATCTAGAAGCTCTATATCTAGCTTTTCAATCCTCCAATAATGATTGCAGCTACTGCAACACAACTGCCTCTAGAAACTGTGTTGTGAGGGAAAGAGAGGCCTTCTTCCTGCTGAAATTTTTTGCAATAAACCCCAAGCTGATGGTACTACAGATGGCAATGTGAGGGGATGATCCCTCATAGGATTACTAGCTGAAATGCTAGTAACTTCCTTCCTCCTTTTGGATCTGCAAAATGGACAGCGTAATTCCTGAAGGAAATACTATTGATAGGAGGCCAATAAATTTTGGCCTGATGCCAGATCTACAATGAAGCTCTAGGACGCTGATCTTTAAGCCCAGGGTGATAGGAATAAACCCTCACCATTTCTCCAGCTGAAGTACTGAAGACAACTTCCTCCTTCCAAACTGATCTTCAGAAATCTGCAATTTCTGAATATGGATGTTCTGCAGAAATTAGGAAAAATAGATGTGGCACTTAAAGCCTGATGTAGAATTAAGTACAAGAATCTTTCTAGAGCTAATCTAAGAAATAGGTGGTATTCCTGACCAGGAAAAACCTTTGAAAAACAACACATTCAATCTTTGCTAAACAGCCCGAGAAAGCAATGGAATGTCACATGACAATTCCAGATATAAAAAGATCTTTACATCAAGAATAATCAACATGCCCTCATCCTTGCCTTCATCTTATTAATATAACATTTGAGTCTTCCCAGGCCTTGGCCCTCATCTAGACTGTGCAGTGTATGTGGACAAGATCCTCCAAGTTTGACTACGATGTTTGACCGAATCAACCATCATGTCTAGGTGCAATGTACACCCTCTCCATCAAGTGTGCTTTGTTTGCAAATCATCATCCATCAATTTATCATGAATGTCTCATGATATTTTGTTTGACATCTTAAAGATATTAGTTTACTGAATCAACCTCTTGTTTGATCTCTTCAAGATCTCAGTTGACTGTGCCAACCTCCATGATCTATCTCATTAATGAGACAGGTTCTCCAATTTCATTCACATTAGTAGTTGCTCAACTACCTTTTTATGTAGATCTAGGCTTAATTGATCCACATTAACACACACAAAGTGGATTGAGGATTGTGGGTCCCTCCACCCTTTTATTTACTTAATTCATTAAGAAAATCAAGGACTCCAATATTCCAAGTATGATGTGGACATTTGGGAACATTACACAAGAACACCATAGACTAGTAGCCTAATCCATTGGGATGATCCCAAATCTGCAACTTAATATGCTACCAAACCTCTCTGGCTAACAATAATAAAGTTGAAATCAACACTCTCTACAATCTGTAGTCTAGGACACCCTTGATCTCAAAACTTAAAATAAATTTGAAACTAAAGGTGGAAAAATGCTCAAAATACTGAGCTTATTTGCACATTGATACCTACCCTAATCTAGTGATAATCGTACTAAATCAGGAAATACAAAAATGCCAATGGAGCCAGTTAAGTAGCGACAGAAACAAATGGACAAATTGAATTTTTTTTCCACATAATCAAAGTTGTAATATGTAATGGAAACTACTGATGTATTTGATCCTTATACAGAATACATGTTTGAAAACTTGAGCTAAAAATAAGCTCCATATAATTTATTATAGGATCGACAAAATCATGATGTATGATATTTTCCTCTAGACCTTCAATGACTAGTTGAGCAGTCGTATCCTCAATATTAAACCTTGAAACCACATCTTCAGTTTGGTACTCGATCGCATAATCATCCTCAATATGTAAGTCAAAAGGTAGTACAATTTCTTTTTTCTCAGGGGAAGGAAGATTTTTGAAGAATTCTTTAGGATCTCAGAAATTATATGACTGAATTTGAGAATTCAAAAGTTCAATGCCAGTTTCATATTTTTCAACAACTACCTCTAGATAATATGTTTTATCTTGAGGAAAAAAATTATTTGATTTCAAAATATGAAAGACAACCTCTAGAAAATATCCATCAAGCTGAAATTCTGATTAGTGATTCCTGAATGCATTTAAATATTCATGAGATAAAAGGCCTGCCACAAACCTTGTCATATTGTTCGGCATAAAATATGGTCACCATGTTGTGGAGTCGCCATGAATGCTCAAAAGTTGGGTTCTTTGAATCATGCATTCACTAGGTGAATAATTCAGCCTTCTTGTGTCTGGTCACTGTCGACCGTCAGTAATCAGATCTAAACTTTGATATAATTTCTGAGAAATAAAAGTTTCATCCCCAGTATGGTTGCCATTATGTTAGCTCCCCATAATTCTGAACACTAAAGATAGAATGCCGGAGGGCCAAAATCAAAACCGCTTTGGGCCAAGGATCTAGCCCTCCTAGACCCAAAGAGGGATCTCTCTGTTTGATATAGCTTTGTTTATAGGGGAATTTTATGCTAGATATTAGTGCATAGGGGTTTGTTTTAAAATTTATGGTTGAGACAACAAAAGAGGGCCATTGGGCTATGGAGTCAAATAGGTTTAAACATATTCAAATGGATTAATCACTGAAATCATATGTTACTAGGAAAGCTAGTCATGCCAAATGGATCTCTACAACTTGTGAAATGGAAAGGAGGAGGATATCAAGGTTCAATGTGAATGCAGAGCAGACCGTCTCTGAATTCAACATTCATATCTCAGAAGAAAACATAAATTATTGTTTCGAGATTGAGCAGGGTGCCCTATGGAAAATCCTACAAAATAATTTCTCATCCACAGTAAAGAAAGAAAACAATATATGAAACTAGAGAATGAAAAAATACAGGAAAATAAGCATTTCACCAAAGATCATAACACAAGAATCTGGAAACAACAGTGTCCTTTCAGTCATCCAAAAAAAGTGTGTTTACAACCAGATGAACCTATTACAATGGTTTTCCCTTCCGGGCTCCTCTTGATATTGCTAATGCATACAATAATTATCTAAAATATAAGTCGATTACTCCATCTGTTTCAATGATAGTCATTAATTACATTCAAGCTAATCTTTGACAAGTGGAACCATGGAGAGGGTGATAAGATAAGTTTGGCCATAACAGTGGCCTTATCAGTCCATTATTGATTAAAAAGTAGGAAAAATTTGGCTGTTGGGATCACGAAGAGGCTATGATAAAATGAATCTGACATCTGGCCCTGCTTCTTCAAAAAACTGTTGCTTGATAATTAAATCTGGTGTTACGCTAGCTGATTTAGCAGTTTTGATTTTTGTGCTGTGTTTACTGCATTTTTCCGTTCTTGCTGTTTCATCATCATATTTCTTTATGAACACCCTTTTCCCGACTCGACCCGTGGTGTCTATCTTCTTATTACCACAACGTTCAACATTACTATGCCCTTTTCTCTTTGTCAGGTCTTATCCTACCCGAGTCCTTCTGTCGCATTTAGCCCCTTCTTCATAAAACACCGTAAAAACCTCATACACCCGGATTTTAAATCCTTTAGATTTCATCTTTGAAACACATCACATCCACTTCGATATCACACATTGCACTTCAGCGTCTTTAACATTTCCTTCAGCGCTTATCCTCCTGAGCTTATGAAGTGCAATATGTGAGGGGGTCCACCCAATATCGCAAATCACAAGATTTAAATTTTATCGCACTTCACAAAATTTAAGGCTTATCACACATCAAAAAATTTAAGGCTTATCACACATCGCAAAATTTAAGGATTATCATACATCACAAGTTTTAAGGTTTATCACACATCGCAAGGTTTAAGGTTTATTGCAAATCACAAGTTTTAAGGTTTATGTTATGGGGAACGAGAGTTAAAGACTAGAACTCACGAAGTTCAATATGTGATGATGGAGGGTGATGTGGTAGGATAGAAATGGGGCCCATTCAATACAGAAAATCACAAATCTTAAGGTTTTGTTAAGAGGAACATGAGTTAAAGGCTAAATCTAGTGAAGTGTGACGAGAACGGAGGTGACGTGGCAGGAAGGGTCCCACTATATCGCATCGACAGTCCTTAGAAACAAAAAATGGATGCAGTGAGAAACTTTACGATATGCCGATGCAAAAAGATAAGGATAAAGGTTAACTAAAAAAATGACAAGGGTGAGGTTTTATCGCATCAATACTTTGGAATAGTGAGAGTAAATTAAGAGCGAAAGGGTTTTGTTTTTGCGATGCAATAAAGGCAAGTGGGCTCATAATATGAAAAGGGTGGTGATGATATAATATGTGATATATTAAAAGGCTTGTTATGGGGGCTGGAGTTGTGAATAAAGAAATATATGGTAAGTTCAAATGAGAAATATGATATTGTTGTTAGTGGGTTGGCGGATCTGCTTTTTTAACTATATAAATCAAATTTTTATAGTTAAAAAAGGGGTTTTGAAAGAAATTAAGTGTGGGGCTTTAGAGTTTGGAAAAGTGAAGGGTAAAAGAAGGTAAATGAAATGAATGACGGAAGAAATGAATTTTTCTCACCTTTACACCTTATCAGCAACACATTCCTCTTTCCACTAAACTGAAAAGGCAGATTGATTCCGTTGAAGTCCATGACAGTCAGGATTTCCCTTCCTTTTCTGGAAATAAATGACAGCCATGGAATATTATTCCCAATGTACAATATTTGAAAAGAATAATCAGTCACCTGTGATACTATAGATTAGAGGATAATAACAGAGACTCTAGTTGGCGATGGTAGCTCCTTCAGGAGGTGTCAATAACACTATAGATTAGTAGCCTAATCCACTGCGCTGATCCCAAATCTGCAACTTAATATGCTACCAAACCACTATGGATGAAAATATTCAAGCCAAAATCAACACTCTCAGAAATCTGTAGTATGGGACACCCTTGATCTGAACACTGAAAATCAATCTGAAACTAAAGCTAGAAAAATTCTCAAAGTACTAAACTTATTTTCACACTACTACCTACCCTAATCTACTGATAATATTACTAAATCAAGCAATACAAAAATTCCAATGGAGCTAGTTAAGTAGTTTCAGAAACAAATGGACAACTTGACTATTTGTCCACATAATCAAAGTTGTAATATGTAATGGAAACTACTGATGTATTTGATGCTTATAGAGAATACATGTTTCAAAACTTGAGCTAAAAATAACCTTCATATAATATGCTATACTATCGACAAAAGCATGATGTATGATATTTTCTTCTAGACCTTCAATGACTAGTTGATCAGTTGTATCCTCAATATTAAACCTTGAAACCACATCTTCAGTTTGGTACTCGACAACATAATCATCCTCAACATGTAAGTCAAAAGGTAGTACAATTTCCTTTTGCTTAGGGGAAGGAAGATTTTTTAATAATTCTTTAGGATCTCAGAATTTATATAACTGAATTTGAGAATTCAAAAGTTCAATGCCAATTTCGTATCATTCAATAACTACCTCCAGAAAATATTTTTTATCTTCAGGGAAAAAATGGCTTGATTCAAAATACGAAATAAAACCTCTAGAAAATCTCCATTAAGCTGAAATTCTGATAACTGATTCCTGAATGAATTTAAATCTTCACGAGATAAAAGATTTGCCACGAACCTTTTCATATTTTTTGGCAGAAAATCTGGTCAGCATGTTGTAGAGTCAACATGAATTCTCAAAAGCTAGGTTCTTTGAATCATGTAGTCACCAGGTGAATAATTTAGCCTTCTTGTGTCTGGTCACTGTCCACCAACAGTAATTAGATCTGAAATTTGATGTACTTTCTGAGGAAGATAAATTTCTTCCCCAATATGGTCACCATTATGTTAGCTCCTCATAATTCGGGAGGCTAAAGACAAAATGCTGGAGGCATTATCACCCTAGCAATTTCTCAAGTTGTGGGCTTTGGGTTTTTAGTCTAAGAAAAATAGGGGTAACCACAAACCTACTTCAAATCCTAGGATCTAGCCTTCCTAGAATTTAGAGAACGCTCTCTCTTTAATATTTATCTTTGTTTTCATTTATGTTTTTAGGCTAGTTATGATAGAACAATTGGTTTTGTTTTAAAGATTTTGGTGGGTAAAAATCACTTAGGATTAAACTAAAGAGAAATCTACTTGTCTATTGGGCTATGGAGTCTAAGTCTAGATAACAGTACTAGAAGGCAAGGCCAAACAGGTACAAATGTATTTAGGGCAAGGTAGATAACCCTCAGAGATTTCGGCAAAGGTTTTTGATGAAATGGTATGATTGAGATAAAGGGCAATGAAGGATCCTTAGATCTGGAAAATAGAAGAAGGAGGCAGAGGTCAAACGGGAGTAGGTGCAATGAAGGATTCCTAACACCAGAAATCAACATAAAACATTTAAATCATAAGTTAGTTAAAAACATGGAGCAAAAGGCTAGTCCTATAGTAATAATCCTAGTTACACATTAAGATAGATCAAACACATAATGAATTGCATGAAACTCAGAAAAAAAACAATGACAAGAAGAAGTGTACCTCACTCTTCAACTTATCAGATGAATCCTGAATTATGATGCCAGTTAAGCTTTTTCCAGTCTGCTACTTTGAATTCAACACATGAAAGCCTCCAATGTATCAGCAAAAGTCTATAGTAATCTTAGCAATTTTATTCCACGCTTAATACTTCTAATGTAGAAGTATTTATACAAAATATTATTTACAAATATCCTAGAGAGATGTAGAAGTATCTTTAAGAAATAAAAAATATTTTTACAAAATAAGGGGGACAACTGCTTAAAAAATTAGCAAGCTAACCTCTTATCGAAAATATATAGAACAACTCTATCTAATCAAGGAGCTTTTATTAGCAAGCTGTCTTGCTTGTTGGCTGCTTAGGAAATATATTTGTTTGAGCTGCCTTCACTGATACTCTTTCTTCTGATACACTTTAACGTTGTTCTTTTAACCCTGATACACTTTGACTGATATTTGCATTCTTTACTCCTGTAAAAAGAAGCCTTTATTCAGTAAAAATAAATCAGCTGACTGTCTTTTTGGTTTCACTTTTGTTGGATTGTTTCTCATGTAGTTCTCTTCACTGTTTTGCCTTTTCAATGCTATATTATAACTGTAAAAGCCTACCATTGATATGCATTTGGCATTGTCACATTTTTTAGCTTTCTAAAGTTTTCATCAGCATCTGTGTACTTGGAAAAATTAGGCTTAAAGACAAAAAGATGCTTGATCTCATTTTGAAGAAAAAACAAGTCTTCAATATATTGAAGAATGACCTTTCCTGTGGGAGAGCCCTGTGGCAGTGGCTTGTTGATTTGTTCTTTTGAAAAATCCCTTATCTTCTTGTCATAATATTTTTGGGCCATTAGTTTGTCATTGAAGACATGAATATCTGGAAGACCAGTTTGTCTCAGCATAGTGTATTTTGCTAAAAACTTGGTCATAGAAATATTCATTGCATCACATTTTTCCTCTAAATTTTTCATCAGATTTCTCTTCATCAAAACCTTCTTGATTTGTAAAATGGTCTCTGTTCTATCCTGCACCTGTAATTCTTCTAACTTTTCTTTGTTTTTACTATTCAAGAAAGTAATGAGCTTCAAAGCTTGTGCTGGTTTATTTGCTAACTGTTATTTTGTCTTTTGGATTTCCACTTGGGCTGATAGAAGTAAGTCTCTCTGTTCATAGATAATTTGAATTGAACGCCATTGGAGATGAATGGCATCAATTATATTTTTCCAAAGTTAATTTATTATGTAAGAAATTTGTTCAGTGAAATTCAAGTCTTTTTGTAGGCTTTTGATTTTCTCTTCAAGTCTTCTGGCACTTTGCTCATGATTTTTGGCATTGATTAATGCTTTTTTGTTGTAGGCTTCTAGATTCTGAATAATATTTTTCAAACTATTAATTTCAATGGTTTTTAGTGACATTTCCTCCATAGCCTTTACTATCTACCTTGCATCATCTGTGTGTTGTAACTCTGTTGTTGAAGAATCAGTGGCTGATGTTGTAGTTGAATGCATTGGCACTACAGTTTCCAATGGCTCATTAGGTGCTAATTTTTCTCTCAATGTAGAGGCCACAACTATGGTAATTACTAGTATGACTATGGGAATAATTGAAGCTTCAGCTTCTTTGATAGTTTCTTTCTCTTTCACAAGTTGATCCAATTGTGTTTCCATTTCTTTTATTTGAGAAGTTAGTTTTAGAATCAACTGCATCATGTCTTCTTTTTCTGTCTGTTCTTGAAGAATTTATTTAGTTTGAGGGTGCTCACTTTGAGGAAGCTTCAATTGTTTCCTCAAAGCTACAATGTCCTCATTTTTCTTTTTAATCAACATTTTTTCTGCTGGAACATCAAAAGGATCAACTCCCACCTGCAAAACTAAGTCTTCTAAGGCTTTAATCCTTAGATATTTAGCATACAAAGAGCCTTTGTCCAACTTCATTTGATCCTGCATGTTAATAATGGTATTCTGAAACTTAGTAGCACTCATAGCCTTTGTTACCACAGTAGAATATAATATCTCAGAGCTATGTCTGTGGAATTATATTTGGTCTAGTTCATGCACATTTTTAGTATCTACTTCAAACTCAACCTTTTTGTAGTCTTCCATTGTCTTAGGTGTTGAAGTAGTTGGTTGTAGATATGACATGATCATTTTATTTGTGGAATAATCAAAGGCTGTAAGTAGCCTCTTCTGATTCCCTGGCTTCTGTTTAAGAAACTGAGAGTAAATCTCACTTTTGATCTCTTCATTCTTTTGTTTGATTTTCTTGTACCTTTATTTGATGTTTAGGTCTTTTTCCTCCACTGTGTGTGAGGAATAAGCCTCCATGTTTTTCTGTCTTTAAATCATCTGAGTATCTTGTTCACCTGGTGTTTGATCCTTTTGTATCTCTGCAAGAGTCTCATTTACTGTTATTGTAGCCTCATCATTGTCTACCTTAGGCTCATTTGTATCCTCTACATCAATTACTTTGTCTTTCCCTATGGAACTGAATTTGAGCCTTTTATTATAGATCAACTTGAATTTATTATCTGTGGTGGTCTTAGCTGTATAGGTTCCCTCATATCTACCTCTTTTTGTAGAGGTTTTAGTCTGCTTTGCAACTACCATAGTTTTTGTAACATCCATATTTTCTGTTGGCTCTACATTTACTGTTGTATCTTTCAATGTATTATCTGCCCATTCTATTTGATTTGCAAATTTTTCAATTTCTTTCTTGGGCTCATGTATGAAAGGAGGCAGTTTGCAGTTGACCCTTATATTGCTGAGAATTCCTTGAGGGTCATAGTTCCAAGGGAAGCTTTCTTGAAATTTTAACTCTGATAATATTTTCTCTATTTCCTTTTCATCATTTCTGTTATTTACAATAAAAGGACCAATCTGATTTTTCTTTTTAGAAGCCATGAAATTAATGGAATCTGAGTTTAAAACCTGTCTTAAGTATTCTAATGCAAAAACTCTAATGCTAAAATACTTAGGCAATTTGTAAGGTAGTATATTTGATCCAAAAATCCTCAATTCTTTGTGCTTTTCATACAAATACCAGTCTCCCATCTTGCACTATTTTGATAAATGCAATATTCTCTTCATGTCCTCACTTATCCTAGGCTGCTCTACTTTATATAATATGGTCATTGTTGGTTGGAGGAATAGATTTGAAAAGTCTGTAAAAATGAAATCACTACTTTCTTTCCTCAGTAAAGTGGTCCAGAAGACAATGGGTAGAGGCTGGCCCTCTAAGTCCATTTTTTGAAATGCAATTGGAAACTTGTCAGCTTGGAAAAACAAGAACAAGTGAAATAAGTATGATGAATATTTAAACACCCCTTCAGTGGGAAATTTGGTCAATTGATGGTGGATATTATCAGCTATAAATTTGGCATAGTCAAAGATCATAGCAGGAGGTTGACGAGGAGATAAAGTAGATAAAAAACCAAGGATGTATTCATCTGTGAAGTATCCTATTATGAAAGAAAGCATTGATATCACATGTCTCAACCCTTTAGGAAATTTGGAAGTGGAGTAAGGAGGATTTAGCTTTGGAATGTCCACACGAGATGGAATAAAGTTCTAGAAAATCATGAATCTCTTACGAAAATCTAATCTTAAATACAACTGAGTCAATGATTCTATGGATAGAGGGACTACCTTGGGATCAAGTTGTAATTGTAATATCTCATTGATGGATTTTGCAGTAATAGAAAATAGAATCTCCCTATCAGCATTGACAATTTCTCTCTGATCTAGTACATAGTGTTTCTGACAAATCTCAGAAGGTCTTGGCTAGGGTGTGTTATTAGAACCATATATTTGGGTAGATTAGTCTCCCAAATAGGCATTTCATCTTTATCTAATAACTTATCAAAACACCAATTGTGTGAATTCTACCACAGGGCCTACAATTTTATAATCCATATCAGTCAAGGGGATGGTTTCTTCATTAGGTATTGGTGACTGAAGGGGATTGACAAACACAGTGGTTTTTTCAGTGAGTGCAAGAGTGGATTTGACGGATTTTGATGCTTCTAACTTAGGAGGCTTGGATCCCCTAGGTTTGGTAGGTTTAGAACCCCCAGCTTTGGATGTCATCTATTTCTTAGTCATTTTGAATAACTAAAGCAAGCTTAAACTATTTGCAATAGTTGATTTTCTATAACAGATGACGGATTTAGAAATTTATAGGTCAAGGATGAATTTCAGTAATATTTTTGCTCAATTTAGGTTTTTGGGATATGCAAACTGGTTTAAGACAGAAAACAAGGGTTTTCTGAATAATCTGGACTGAAAAAATGAATTTTCAGGGGATCTATAGCTCTGCAAACCTTTTCTTGTTTCTGAAATTTATCTTTAGGGATTTTAAGTGGATAAATTGAGGAAATTGGCTTCAGAAAGGGTTTTTTATAAACACAGTATTTTCTACGAAAAATTGGCCAGGGTTTGGCCTATTTTTAGTTGTTTTTTGGGAAAATTACATGGAAAATTTCTCTGGATTATGGCTTGGCTTTACTTATAAAGGATTTTAACTTAGAAATTACAAGCCTGAATGTCAAAAAAATACCTCAAATAGTAGGTATTCGACCATCGAAAGGGCTTCTGCAACTTTTTATGGTTGAATTTGAGCTTTGTTCAACTTGTTGGAGTTGCAAAGGTTTTTGCTGGTCTTCAATTAGGGAACCTGCGGTGAAATCTGAGTTTAAGGTAGGAAATCGACAAACATAGGTTTAAAACAGAATTGGGAATCTTAACACGGCTAGGTAGAGTTCTTTATCATTCGGGAATATGCAAATAACGCTAATAGGAATCATAACCAAGGTTTTAACGTTTGATATAAATCTTTTAAAAACATAAAAATGCTGGTCAAATCAAAGAGGCAGTGGTTTAGATTTTTGAATGCAAAACAGGAAATGGTTTTCGCATTGGGCTGGAGTGGTAACTTGTTTTCCTCCAAACGAACGCGATGCAATGAAATTGTGCCACGTCGCAGGAGGCGTGAATAGTAAAACCACCCATTTCACGTTCATTTGGGCATTGGGCTGACAATCAAGTTATGGACACGAAATAAATCCTGCACCGTTGGATTTGAGAGGTTGGAGCGAACAACCCAGATTAATTTGGAAGTTGCGGCCGAAAGGTATGGTGGGACCGAGGTCTATACATGTAGTGGCAGATGAAAATGTAGTAAAAAACCTTTGTATGATATGTAATTTAATTAAAGTTTTCATATATAAAAAAGGGATTATGTATATAAGCGGGGCTATATGGTATGATATAACAAAGTCTTATATGTATGTTGGGGGTGAGTGAGACGGGTTAAGAGGGTTTAATATGGGTTAACTATTACATAAAACGTGAGGTTTTACATAATGGGAAAGGGGAAACTTTAACCTTGGTTTAAGATTTATGCGGGGAAGAATGGTAAGTAATTTATAAAGGAGCGGGAGTTGCTACCTTTATAAAAACTTAGGATAAAAAGTGATAGGTTGGAAATGATTTTGCGCTTTAGAAATACATAAGATATATATAAAAAGGTCAATTTTTGCATTTTTAGTTTCTATTAAACCATGGGGGGTTTAATAACTATAGGGGGGAGGGGTATTTATATATTGTTAGTTTTATGCCAAAGGGGGTATATTTTAGGATTTTATTTCGGCATGTGGATAATTACATTGGCATAAAATTTTATAATAGTGGGCTTTTAGGGGATATTAAAATAAAAAAGGAGTTATATTAATAGGATAAGGTTTCTTTTAGGGAGTTAATAGAATAAGTTAGAAATTAAAATGACAAGGAAAATGAAATACTAAAAAAAAAATACACTTATATATCTAAGTAAAGTGAAAACCTTAAAGCAAAGTTTATCATTTGATAATTTCACCACTTTTACTTAGGATAAGATGTTAATCAAAATGGAGGAAGTTAATCAAAATGGATATTATGTGTTTTGAGTTGTGATGGGTGAATGAAGGGTAAATAATGATAATAGGGGATTAATATAGGAATTCAACACTTTTAACTAATAGTCATTGAGCCTTGTGTCTGGTCCCAACAGAAGTTAGAGAAATGCTCTGAGCCCCTTTGATTGAAAGTCTAGAATGCAGAATAACTATAGGGGATGGGAAATTAGTTATTTTTTCCCAATGATAAATATTTACAAGCTTCTTCACACTTCTTTCTACCTACCCAATCTTCAATCTAATATTTTTTCTTCCATTTTGCAGGTGCACTTGAGCTTGCTACCTTGAAACATTTTATTCTTCTGAAAAAGCATAAAAACTATCTAAATCTACCTTATATCATCTGGGGGCTCATATTAAACTGATGAGCTCCTCTTTATTCTCTACCTATCTACTAATTTGTCAAGATTAAATTCTCTGACAAATCTTTATTCACTATCTAAAACATGGAAATTTAAAAGATGACAAGTCAGGTTTAAATAGTTTAACTCATCATGGATTATGGCATTTATTGACACTCTGCCATAATAATTTGCAAAAAGTAAAAAGTAATGGAATTTGGACTTGCACACTTTCATGTTTTATTTTCATCTTCTTTTGGGGTCTATCTTTTTTTTTTAAGTCTTTTGATCTTTGTTTTAGGACTTTTACCCTCTTTTTGATTTTCTATTTTTTATTTTTTACAAGATATGGGAAAACAACTTGCAGAAAGCAAGGTATGTACATATTTTACAAGACCATCATAAGTCAATTCCAAATTATGAATCCTATACTTATAGGACCCTAACAGGAGGGCTAACATAAAAATTGCTTCAAGCCTAGGATATAGCCCTCCTAGACCCAAAGAGGGATCTCTCTCTTTGATATAGCATTTTTTATAGGGGAATTTTAGGCTAGCTATTAGTGCATAGGGTTTTTTTTTTAAATTTATGGTTGAGACAACAAAAGAGGGCCATTGGCCTACGAAGTAAAATAGGTTTAAAAAAATTCAAATGGATGAATAACCCAAATCATGTGTAACCAGGCAAGCTAGTCATTCCAAATGGATCTCTACAACTTGTGAAATGAAAAAGGAGGAGGAGATTAAGGTTCAATGTGAATGCAGAGAAGACTGACTCTAAATTCTACATTCAAATATTAGAGGAAAACATAAAGTGTTGTTTCAAGACTGAGCAGGATGCCCTATGTTAAATCCTACACAAAACATTCTCATCCACTGTAAAGAAAGAAAATAGTATATGAAACTAGAGAATGACAAATTACAGGAAAACAACACTTCACCACATATCATAACAAAAGAATGTGGAAACAATAGTGTCCTTTCAGTCATCCAAAAAAAGAGTGTTTACAACCAGATGAGCCTATTACAATGGTTTTCCCCTTTCGGGCCCCTCTTGATACTACTAATGCATACAGTATTTATCTAAAATATAAGTCAGTTACTCTATCTATTTCAATGATAGTCATTAATTACATTCAAGCTAAACTTTGAGAAGTGGAACCATGTAGACAATGATAAGATAAGTCATGCCATAACAATGGCCTTAGAAGTCCATTATTGATTACACAGACGGAAAAATTTGGCTCTTGGGATCACAATGAGGCTATGATAAAATGAATCTGACATCTGGCCTTGCTCCTTCAAAAAACCGTTGTTGGATAATTAAATTTGGTGCTCCGCTGGCTGATTTAGAATGTCTGATTGATTTGTTGTGTTTACTAGAATTTTCTATTCCTGATGTTATATCATCATAGTTTTTTATGAATGCCCTTTGCCCGACTCAACCCATGGTGTCTATCTCCTTATTATCGTGACGTTCAACATTACTATGCCCTTTACTCCTTCTCAGATCTTATCCTACCCAAGTCCTTCTGCCGCGTTTAGCCCTTTCTTCATAAAAAAACGTAAAAACCTCATACACCCAGATTTGAAATCCTTTAGGTTTCATCTTTGCACTATATCACATCCACTTCGATATCGCACTTTGCACTTTGGCGTCTTTAAAATTTCCTTTAGTGCTTATCCTCCTGATATTGCGAAGTGTGATATGCGAGGGGGTCCCACCAATATCGAAAATCATAAGATTTAAAGTTTATCACACATCGCAAAATTTAAGGCTTATCGTACATCGAAAAATTTAAGGCTTATCGCACATCGCAAAATTTAAGGCTTATCGCACATCACAAGGTTTAAGGTTTATCACACATTTCAAGGTTTAAGGTTTACCTCAAATCATAAGTTTTAAGGTTTATGTTCTAAGGAATGGTAGTTAAAGGCTAAAACTTGTGAAGTACGATGTGCGACGATGGAGGGTGATGTGGCATGATGGGGATGGGGCCCATTCAATACTGCAAATCACAAATCTTAAGGTTTTGTTATGAGGAACAGGAGTTAAAGGCTAAATATGGTGAAGTACGAAGTGCGACGAGAACGAAGGTGACGTGGCAGGAAGTGTCCCACTATATCGCATCAGCGGTCTGGAGAAACAACAAATGGATGCAGGGAAAAAATTTCCGATATGTCGATGCGAAAACGTAAGGATAAAGGTAAAGCGAAGAAATTACAAGGGTGAGGTTTCATCACATCATGACTTTCGAATAGTGAGAGTAAATGAAGAGCAAAAGGGTTTTGTTTTTGCGATGTGATAAAGGTAATTGGACCCATAATATGATAAGGGTGGTGATGATATAATATGTGATATATTAAAATTCTTGCTATGGGGGTGGAGCTATGAATAAAGAAATATATAGTAAGTTCAAACAGGAAATATGATATGGCTGTTAGTGGGTGGGCGGAGTTGATTTTTTAACTATAAAAATTGAATTTTAATAGTTAAAAAGGGGGTTTCGAAAGAAATGAATCATGTGACTTTAGAGTTTGGAAAAATGAAGGGTAAAAGAGGGTAAATGAAATGAATGAGGGCAGAAATGAAGTTTTCTCACCATTACGCCTTATCAACAACACTTTCCTCTTTCCATTGAACTGAAAAGGAAGATTGATTCCTTTGAAGTCCTGCACAATCAGGATTTCCTTTCCTTTTTTGGAAATAAATGACAACCATGGAATATTATTCCCAATGTACAAGATCTTAAAATAATAATCAGTCACCTGTGATACTATAAATTATAGGATAGTAACATATGAAACACATTATTCTTGGATAGTACAATCACTGAGGTGTTTTCACAATATATTGTTGTTGATCCTTGTTGTTTCTTCTTGAATCCATCAAATAAACTTCTTACCCATACTTCTTGGCATGTTTCTAATGTTGTTTCCACATATTTTTCTTCCATTGACTCAAGATAGGATCCTTCCTAGATGCACATGAAATCACACTTGAACCAATATGGAAAACATAATCATATGTGCTCTTCCTATCATCCAAATTTCCTACAAAATCGTGATTTGTATATGAAATCAAATCGTTCTTCTTTGTGCTTCCTCCTAAGAGGTCAGAGGTTCAAAATCAGAAGGGGCTAGAGTATTTATGCCTTTGTAGACTTAGAAGCCTAATCGTTGCGTGGAGGTGGGTCACTCGTCCCACAAAAAAAGGGGTATCATACACCAATTTTATGTTTGGTTTGGTTGTGACCTTAAAATTGGATATAATAATAATAATAATAATAATAATACATTATGCCACAATCTCTAGTTCCTGTTATATATCTCTGAATTATTTTTCCTACTCTCCAATCTGTGTCTTTTGGACTCTCAATAAATTTGGAAAGCAAAATCACTCCTTGTATAATATCTAGTCTTGTAGCTATGAGGTACATGAGGTTTCCAACCAATATTTTGAATAGAGTTAGATTGACATCTGATCCTTCTTCATCCTTGCTTAATTTTGTACTTGTTTCAATTGGTGTAGAGACAAGTTTGCAATTCCCCATCCTCAATATTTTATCAAATCTCTAGCATATTTATTTTGGAAAATAAAAATTCTCTTCTTAGATTGCTCAACTTCTATGCCAAGAAAATATTTCATAAGACCGAGATTTATCATTTCTTTCATCATGACAACTTTAAATTCATCTAGATTAAGATCACTAGTATATTCATGTCATCCACATATAAGGAAACAATCAAATTTTTTCCATGCTCATTTATCTTTGTGTACATGGTAGAATCAATTTTTCTTCTGCAAAATCCATTCTTGATCAGGTAGTTGTTGATTCTTCTATACCAAGATCTAGCCACTTGCTTGAGTCCATAAAGCGCTTTCATCAACATGTAAAATTTATTTTCTTTACCTTAAACTTCATATCCTAGAGGTTTTTCCTCATAAATTATTCTTTTATAATTCCATTCAAGAAGGTTGATTTCACATACATTTAACATAATTTCCATTTTTTCTGAGTTGTTGTGGCTAGAACTGCTCTTACAATATCCAATCTGGCTACCAGAGCAAACATTTCTCCAAAATATATTCTCAGTTGTTGTGAGAATATTTTTGCTACAAGTCTTAAAGTCTTTCTGCAATTTCACCTTTCTCATTCAACTTTGTCTTGTACACCCATTTTACACCAATCAATTTTTTATCCTTTATCAAATCAACCAAATCCCATATATCATTCTTTTCAATAGATTCAATTTATTTCTCCATAGATTGCACCCAATCTTCATCTTTGATTGCTTCTTCAAACGAAGAAGGTTGGAATAAAAAAATGCAAAGTTTGAACTAACATAGAAATCATCATACATATCTTTCATACTTCTCATATTTCTCTTACGATTTCTTGATTCATCACCTGAATGACTGCTAGGATAATTTTGGTCTATTGATTTGCTTGAAGATCCACACTGCTCAGAAAATATTTGAATCTTTTTTTGTGTATTCTCTTGTGATTTTCTCTACTCATTCTCTGCTACATTCTCTTCAATCAATGGTGTTGGTGCATCAATTTTTTTGTCTATAGTCTTCTTAGTGAGAGGGTTATACAATTTGTAAGCTTTTGATTGCTCACTATAACTAGTAAATATGCATTTTTCACTTTTATCATCCAAATTTACTCTTATCTCCTTAGGCACATGTTCATAAGCCACACATCCAAACAATCTAAGATGAGATATGTTTCAAGACATATGTGACCATGCTTCTTCCGGTACTTTGTTCGTCACACCCTTTGTAGGAGATTTGTTTATCACATAAACAACACATGCAATTTCTTCTTCCCAATACTCATTAGAGAAGTTTCTTCTTTTCAACATGCCCCTTGCCATGTTCATAATTGTCATGTTCTCTCTCTCTCTGCTACACCATTCTGTTGCAGTGTTATCTGGTTGTAAATTTTCTTATGATTCCATGTTGTTTACAAAAATCATGAAATTCCTTCGAATCATATTCTCCACCACAATCTAAACTCAATATCTTGATCTCCTGGCCATTTTGGTTCTTTTCTAAGGCTTGAAATCTTTGAAATTTTTAAATGTTTTAGAATTATCCTTCAGGAAGTAAACCCAATTCTTTATGCTATAGTCATCAATGAAAGTGAGGAAAACTTCCACCAATCGATAGTGTCCTCATATGGCCACACAGGTCTCTATGAACTAGCTCAAGAGGATTCTTTGCTCTATATGCAACTCCCTTTGGAAAAATTTCATAGTGTTTCTTTCCCAAGATGCAAAAATCACAAGTAATACCATGTTATTTGATGGGAGGTAACCCTCTAACCATTTGTTTCTGCTGCAACAATCTTAAACCATAGAAATGAAAGTGTCCAAACCTAAATTTCCATAACCAATAATCATTAGAACATACAACTGTAAATAAATTGGTATGATAACTGTAATTCATGATTATGGGAAATATTTTATTCCTCATCATGTGCACCTTTTCTATCAACCTCTTGTGTGTGGGGCCTTGTCATATATAAAGCACTTTTGTCCTTGAAAGATAACTCTATATCCCTTCTGCATCAATTGACCAACTCTTATCAAATTATGTTTGACACTAGGGACATAATATACCTCTGAAATTGCCTTTGGACCCCCCTGCTTGGTCATAATGTTGACCACTCCTTTTCCATCTACATCCACATACTTCTCATTCCCCTTCTTTACCTATTTCTTCACATATTGATGTAAATTTTCAACCAAATTCTTGTTGTGTGTCATGTGGTTAATACATCCGTTGTCTAATAACCACACATTATTAGAAGGTTCATGCACAGTATGTTAAGATAGGAACATGGAGTTAGTATTATCTGTAGTGAAATTAGCTCTCTGGTTTCCTTGATCAACTATCATCTTCCTGCAATCACGAGCATAGTAACAAAATTTATTACATTAATAACATCTCACCTTTAATGTTTCAAATCTTTATTATTGTTGAAGCCCCTTTTGTTGCTTCCACTTTCATTTTATTGCTATTCTTGGCCATATCTGTGACCACCATAACTTCTGCCTTGTCCTCTACCTCTCGATTTACCTCCACCTCATCCTCTCTCTCTTGAAATTGAAACATTACTTTTGAAAGTGGTTTCTAAAGTGGAATCCTTATTTTTGTCTATCCTTGCCTCATGGGATAGAAGTGATCCAAACAACTCATCAACTCTTAGCATTTCCAAATCCTTGGATTATTTTATGGTTGCTTCTATCACATCTAATTTGGTAGAAAAATATATAAGGAACATCTTGACTATTGTTTGATATTTAATATATTCACCATAAAGTTTTAACTGATTTACGACAATGAATAAATTGATGTCATGCCCGATTCATGAATGACTCCTAATTTTTAAAATGGGTGGATAATTCTTGAATAAAAAGCTGCAGTTCAGAGAATGCCCTTGCTTGCCTCCTGGTTCCCCCCCACACATAATTTTTTAGACGAATAGTGTTCCTCACTGTAGAGGTGGAGAAGTTGACAATGTACTTTTGGAAGTATGGTGTGGTGTTCCTGCAAGTGCTCGTAGGGATGACGAGGGCCAAAAAGGCCCACTTTGAAAAGCATCTCCAGCAGCACATGGACCCCGTGTCAGTTTTCCTCTTAGAGTCATGGATTCAAGGAGGGATATTTATTGAATGAGGACTGGAAAGTAGGGATGTTCCAGAGGACTATGAGAGATGAGTACAGGGGTAGTGCCAGATCGATATTGGGAGGGTGTTCCAAGGATCCATTTTGGTACACGAAGTGATGGGTGCATTTATCAACCACTATGGGGGGAATTTGTGTGTGGAGAGCATGGAAGTTTGGGTTCTGATAATTGTGATGCCTTTGTAGGTGGACCAATCAGATAACGTACTACTTTTGGCAAGGGAATAAAAAGTGGTTGTGGAGATGTAGTCTGTCGACGGGGTTGCCAGAAGGAATGAGGTGGAAGGGGAGGTGTGGACTTAATGAGCGGCGAAAGTGTGGAGGTGAAGCAGAGAGTGGAGGTTGTGAGTTAAAATTCCATTTCCTCCATTTTCCACGAGGACGAAGTCACTTGGAGAAACTTCGATTAGTTCATTTAGTATGCGACAGGGTCAATTTTGATCGCTTAACAAAAAAAATTCGCTCTATTTTTTGTTTTATTTTGGCGAGGATGTGCACCATTAGTATTGACAGGCTTCAATTTCATGAAGTCATAATAAACCAGACATTGATTTTGCTATCAGAAATTCCACGAGAATCAAACTTTAGTTGATGTGGCAAATTCAAGTGGATCCATGAGGACATTTTCTTTAGTATTTTCCTGGTTAATTTTGAATTCCAAATGTATAAATGTAAGAAGTAATATTATTATCCTTTTTTCGTGAATAGGTGCTTTATTAGTTACTAGGTTTAATATTTCAAATTTATCTTATTTTTCAATTAAAAATATTGTGATAGTTATCTATTTTTCATATAAATTAATTTCAATTTTTTTTCCTCGGAAAAAAAGTGTAATTTTATTTAATCAGTGAAGAACAGAATGACATAAAGAAAAAAACATTATCTATGAATAGCCTATCAAATAAAATTTCATTTGATGAGACATAGAAATCTACAGTCAGAATTCAAAGGAGACTGCCAGAAACAACAATGAAATAAAAGGCAAGTATTGTCCTATAAATCCATCTACTGTCCAATATGCATCAACATCCGTTGACCATCCAATACAATTTGTTGTCCATATTGTCCCTCTACAGTCCATCTATTATCCATAATACACCAACATCAACAGACTGTCCAAAAATATATGCGAACCAAAACTATCCCACAACTGTCCATTTTGCAGCAACAAACACTAACAATCCAAAATATATTCTGTCAAGCTTCCCAAAAATTCCAAAATTATAAACAATATTTCATCAAGGAAAAAATCCACAATATACTGTCCATGAATCCTACAGTATAGTGTCATAAATCTGGACAACGAAAAACATGACAACTTCCTCGAAAAGCAGATCAAATTGTTGAAATAAAATCGTTTCCCCCTTCAAAAAAACATAGGAGATGTAAGAAACTTTGTAAATAAGTGGCAACTACCATCACCACCAGGGATAGTGCCACCATTCCAATTTGACACTAACCACTGTGGTATAAGAAATTTTCTGATAAATCTGGATGGCTTTAGAACTATTCCTGTAGGCTCAGTAAAAAAAATGGTGATGAAATTACTGCAGAGTTTCACCATCTCGGTGCTCTTTTACGTTCTATATCCCCACAACTAACTGAAGCCCCTCCTTAGATGCACAATCCACATTTCCATTTTTCCCCCGGTAAACATGTCAGTGTAAATTTTTGTAGATGTTCTATGCTTGATGCAACTTTACTTTTATTACAGCAATCACCCAAACAGTTAAGTAAAATGTTGATAGAACATACCAGTGGATCTATGGAAGACAAACCAGAAACAGGAAAAATGTGATGGTGCATTACGGTGGTCAACATGATGCTTCAACCAGCAAAGTCTCCTTGATCAACCAACCCAGAATGTGTCACAACAATCCTCAAATCAGTCACCAAGTCAACACAAGTCAACTCCAGAAAATTCAACGCTGTCCAGAAAAGTCAACGCAGGGCAGCAACATAAAAGTCAACGTAGCTACAACTTCGGTCAACCTTTTGACCTCGATTCTTGTGCCAATGTGTACGGCCTCCCAAAATCGAAGTCTCCAATAAATTTCAGCCTCTTTTGACCATGCGTTGACCAAAGTCAACGCTGGTCAAACTTCCTTGGAAACCCTAGTTGCAGCAATCTGCATCCTTCTTCTTGGCTGTACAAACTTGTCCTTTTTCCCACCTGTGAGCTGAATTCGTCCTCCAAGGAGCTCGTACTAAATCAGAGAAGAGAAGAAGATGTGTGATGAGTGAGTGTGAAATTCTCTCCAACTTTGACTGTATTTATATACATCATTGAGGTGTGTGACACATCTTCTGGGGGTGTAAAACCTTAAGGCCGACCTGCACATATAATTTATTATAAATAATAAATTCAAAATAAATGTTCTGCTCATCGGATTAAGATAAATTTTATATGGATCTTACACCTCTCCAAAAGAGGAATCCACTAAAAATATCGGTATCTTCATCTGAGCATCACAACATGGATTTTGGACCTAGTTGTCCAATTTTAACACTCCCTCTCAACTAGGAAGAACTCCATCCATCAGTGCAATCAAACATCGTGCGTCATCCCGCCATAACTTGCTTTGCTGGCCTCTTTATTTCAGAACAGAAGTGGGTCAGTCACAAGGACATCATCCCTCGGCTGACAAATTTAGCCCAGAGGTCCGAAACCTCTATCAGACTCACAAAGAGTCTCCAACCAACCCGAAGTTGGTTCATCTGACCCGAAGTCAGGCGGAGGTCCGAAACCTCACTATACTTGATCCCAGATCAAGTGGTTGGACCGTGCCATCCTAGATAGAGAGTACAGCAATCTCTGATGCGTCCATCAATATTTGCTACTAGTCTCTAGCTTTTCCCACCTCATTGGCCAAATGAGAGGTACTTCCCATGAGCCCTGAACTCAATGGGTAGGATGCATACGGGGCACATAAAATGAGAGGTGAACCAACTCAATAATCACAACGATGGGGCAGAAGTACCACAAGGTTCGGCAAGCCTAGCCCCGTGAGTGCTTATAGCTTCGAGTAGCTATCCCCAAAGCCCCCCAAAGCTCCCAGAGCTCATCGTCCAATAGGACCCACATCATAGGGTCGTTCCACGATACCAATATTCTCACGGAAGGTTAGGAACTTGACCTTCCCCAGGGGCTTTGTGAGAATATCCATGACCTGCTCATCAGTTCCTATATGATCGAGCCTTACGGCGCCTCGCTGTACCATATCCCGGATAAAGTGGTACCTGATATCAATATGCTTGGATCGGTCGTGGAACACAGGATTCTCAGTCATGTGAATCCCACTCTATTTATCACAGAGTATCACGGTGGTATCTAGCACATGTCCAAACAGCTCACTAAAGAGCTTTCGCAACCAAACTGCTTCACAACAAGCCATACTCGCTACAATGTATTCGGCCTCATCGGTGCTCAAAGCCACTGACTTCTGCTTCCTGCTCATCCATGAAATCGAAGCAGAACCAAGATTGAAGCAGCATCCCGATGTGCTCTTACAATCCACCACACTGCCAGCCCAATCGGCATCAGTATATCCACGGAGTGTCACACTCCCGGCAGTGTATCTCAGCCCATGGTTTATCGTGCCCCGAAGATATCTCGGAAGATTCTTGGCACCAACCCAGTGAAAGTGATGAGGCTCAACCATCTGTTGACTCAAAGTGTTCACTGCAAAACATATATCTGGACGGGTGTTCACTAAGAACATCAGAGCCCCTACGAGTTGACGATACTCAGTAGGATTTGCCAAGACAGGCCCAGCAGCGCTGCCACTCAACTTCTTGAAGTTGAGTTCCATTGGTGTTGACACGGTCTTGTAGTCCACCATACCAAATCTTTCCAGAAGTTTCACAATGTATTTTCCTTGAGAAAGGAAAATCTCTCCAGGTCTCTGCCAGACCTCCAGGCCTAGGAAGTAGTGCATTAGTCCTAGGTCCTTCATCTCGAACTCAGCAGCGAGCTCCCTCTTACATTGATGAATGAGAGGGTCAGCACCTGTTAGGAAGAGGTCATCCACATACAGCACTAGAATGAGAGGCTTCCCCTGCACAACCTTGAAGTAAAGGTTCGGATCAGCATTACTTCGAGTGAAGCCCAGCTTCATCAAGTAACTATCCATCCTCTCGTACCAAGCTCTGGGTGCTTGTTTTAACCCATAGAGGGCTTTCTTCAACCTGCAGACATGAGTGTCTCGATCCTGAACTTCAAATCCCAGAGGTTGTTCTACATACACCTCTTCTTTTATTGTACCATGCAGAAAGGCGGTCTTGACATCCATCTGATGAAGACTCCATCCTTGTGTAGCAGCAAGGGCTATGATTGATCGAATGGTGGTATATCGTGCCACAGGTGCAAATATGTCATCATAATCTATTCCTTCCTTTTGAGAGAAGCCATGGGCAACAAATCTTGCCTTGAACTTTTCAGCACTTCCATCAGATCCATGCTTGATCTTGTAGAGCCATTTCGCGGTGACAACTGATTTGTCCTTTGGTCTTGGAACCACATCCCAGACATCATTCTTCATTATGGACTCATATTCTTCATGCATAGCATCCTTCCAGACTTGATGCTTTACGGCTTCCTCAAAAGATCCAGGTTCAGATTGTACAATAGTACTCATGGCAGCTAGATACCCTTGGTATCTACACGGCTTCTTGCTTTCTTGGAATGTCCCCCTTGGGGCAGCATGACCCTCAGCATCTTCGAGGGTGTCCCTGAGCCATGATGGTCTCTTTCCCAGTGAAGGAGATGGATCAATAGGGTCCATTGGTTCTTCAATATCAGGCATTGTCTCATCCTGCGGTTCTTCTTGATTTCCAGGCCTTTCTTCATGATTTTCTTCAGATCTTGGAAGATCTACTACTTTCTTCAGGGAAGCATCTTTGTCAAAAGTGACATCATGGCATATATCTACTTCCCTTTGACCAGGTACATAGACTCTATAGGCCTTAGAGGTTTCGCTGTAGCCCACAAACATTCCTTTCTTCCCAGAAGCATCCAGCTTACTTCTCTTTTCTTTTGGCACATGAAAATAAACAGGACATCCAAAAATTCTAAAATGTGAGACATCAGGTTTCTTACCAGTGAAAACCTCTTCGGGATTTTTGGAGTCCAGGGCAGAATGAGGGCATCGGTTTTGAATTTATACAGCAGTATTCGCAGCTTCTCCCCACAGAAACTTCGGTAAACCTTGGTCACATAGCATGGCACGGGCAGCTTCCACAATGGTCTTGTTCTTTTGTTCAACAACGCCATTCTTCTCAAGAGTATAGGTAGTAGTAGTCTCCATCTTAAGGCCAGTTTCTCTGCAAAAGTCCTTGAACTCATTTGACTCATATTCAGTGCCATTGTCGGTCCTCAAAATATTGATCTTCTTCCCTGTCATGTTTTCCACCAAGGCTTTGAAGGTACGGAACCACATGAAAGCCTCATCCTTCTTCTTCAAGAAGTATATCCAGGTTTTGCGGGAGAAGTCATCAGTAAATGTCATATAGTAAGAACATCCTCCCAGGGATGTCATGAGCAGCATACCAGATAGATCAGAATGGACCAATTGCAAAATATTAGATGTCTTTGTGACACTTGAGGGGAAAGGTCCCCTTGTATGCTTTCCTTCGGCACAACCCTTACATACACCTTCATGATTATTTCCAAAGTCGAGCATCCCTGTCACCACCTTCCTTGCTTCGGGAAGGGCCTTGTAATGAAGGTGTCCAAACCTTCGGTGCCATAGTTCAGTTTGTCAGATAGTATCACATGTCATAGCTCCTAGAGGACTTCCTTCAACCTGGTAGAGTGTTCCAACTCTAAAACCAATCACGATAGCTTCCTTGAGATTCTTCTTCCACATGCGCACTTTTCCATCAATGAATGCCACATTGAAGCCTTTGTCTTCAATCGCTAATATAGACACAAGGTTCTTCTTCAATTTTGGTACATAGAGTACATCTTGCAAATGCAGGACTTGTCCATGAGACAAGTGGAGGGTCACAGTCCCTGTCCCTTTTACAGGATATGTGGCATTATCTCCAAGGATAATTTCCAGATTAGTATCCTTCTCAACCATGTCAGAGAGTGCTTCCTTGAACCCAGTGATGTGTCTTGAGGCACCACTATCTATCAGCCAGACATCCATAGTGTTGGGCGGGGATGCAGCAGAGAGAGCAGATACAAGAATGTATTCATTTCTTTTATCAACAACATTTGACTCTTCATACCTGGAGTTTCTAGACCTTTTGAAAGGTTGATTGTTTCCATCAGAGGGAGCCTTTCTCTTTCCTTTGGACCTGTTGTTTCTTTGATTTCCATTTTTCCGGTTATTGTTGTTGTCATCACTATCAGGAGAATCCTTTTTGAAAGGAAATTCTCTGGCATAGTGAATAGGCCTATGACAAGTGAAACACTTGCCCTTATTTCCTTGGGCCCTTGTTCTTCCTTTGTTCTTAGAGCCACCAGAGTTCTTCTTTCTAGAATGAGCAGCATTTCAGTCATTTTCATATTCCTTCATTCTTGTCTCTTCTTGCATGCATCTGGATAGTAGCTCATCAAAGTTAGGAATTGTACTATTATTGAGAATGGTAGTGTTGAATACCTGCCATTCATATGGGAGTCCTCCAAGTGCGGTGAGTACCATCTCATGATCGGCTATTGTCTCCCCAATAGCTAGCAAATTGTTCCTAATCTCGGTCAATTTCAGAAAGTATGTTTGGACAGACTCATCCCTGCCTTTCTTTAGATTCTTCAATTGATTCTTGAAGAATAGCACTTGGTTTACATTGTTTACCTTGAACATTAGGATCAATTTATCATACATCTCTTTAGATGTACCCAACTCAGAGATGTAGGCCACCAAGCTTTTATGAATGGATTCCCTGATCATCAGCTTTGCTTTGATCTCTCCCTTCTTATACTTGGTTTTAGCAGCAGCAGTAGCATTGGATGGAGGTTCTTGTATCTTACCCAGTACATGGTCCATGAGATCATGGTCTTCCAATTTGAGATCTAATATCATCTTCCAAGCATGGAAGTCATCCCTTCCAGTCAACTTGTCATTCTCCTTGAATTCATAACTTGTGGAACCCATTTTCTTAGATGGTGATTGCTAAAGTTAGGGCTTGTCTTCACCTCAGCTCTGATCCCATGTAAATTTTTGTAGATGTTCTATGCATGATGCAACTTTACTTTTATTACAGCAATCACCCAAACAATTAAGTAAAATGCTGATAGAACATACCAGTGGATCTGTAGAAAACAAACCAGAAATAGAAAAAATGTGATGGTGCGTTACGGCGGTCAACAAGATGCTTCAACCAGCAAAGCCTTCTTGATTAGCCAACCCAGAATGTGTCACAACAATCCTCAAATCAGTCAACATAAGTCAACTCCAGAAAAGTCAACGTTGTCCAGAAAAGTCAACGCAGGGCAACAACATAACAGTCAACGCATCTCCAACTTCGGTCAACCTTTTGACCTCGGTTCTTGTGCCAAAGTGTATGGCCTACTAAAATCGAAGTCTCCACAAATTTTGGGCCTCTTTGGACCATGCGTTGACCAAAGTCAACGCTGGTCAAACTTCCTAGGAAACCCTAGCTGCAGCAATCTGCGTCCTTCTTCTTGGCTGTACAAACTCGTCCTTTTTCCCACATGTGAGCTGAATTCGTCCTCCAAGGAGCTCGTACTAAATCAGAGAAGAGAAGAAGATGTGTGATGAGTGAGTGTGAAATGCTCTCCAACTTTGACTGTATTTATATACATCATTGAGGTGTGTGACACATCTGCTGTCATTGAGGTGTGTGACACATCTGCTGGGGGTGTAAAACCTTAAGGCCGACCTGCACATATAATTTATTATAAATAATAAATTCAAAATAAATGTTCTTCTCATTGGATTAAGATAAATTTTATATGGATCTCACACCTCTCCGAAAGAGGAATCCACTGAAAATATCGGTATCTTCATCTGAGCATCACAACATGGAGTTTGGACCTAGTTGTCCAATTTTAACACAAGTGAAAGAGTTGAATCTGAGAAGGATCTCCCTTATAGAAGATAATATATTGGCAAGGCTAAGATTTCTACATTTCTGGATGCCCCTTTTCCAATTTATAAAATTGATAGAGTCACCATAGAATTTGAGATTTTGTCATCCTTTCTCTATAATAAAAAATGAGGATTTTGATACTCAAAAGCTCAGCATAGTTTTTGGAGCCCTCCCCATGATCGACAGAGAGCTCAAAGAAGTGAGTGTAAAATACAAATAAAAGAGATCCACCCCCACATATATTATTCTACGCTTCCCCATCAAAAAATCCACAAGGGATCTCCCTATCGATATCCAATTCCATTACCTCCCTTTGATTTTAATGTTGGATATGTTGATGAAACACAAAAAGGAAACCAACTGACAGAGCACCAGTGATTTTAGGGTTACATGTTGTCTCTTCGAAGATAAGATTTTTACACACTAGCCAGCATCCCCAAATGACAAGAAGAGGCAGGGCTCTGTGATTAGACTCGGCTATAAAAGACCATCAGGAATCCCAGGCATGAGTCACAAAGAGACCCTCCCATCTGCAGGGTATGGCCAACAATCTAGAACATTCCAACCACACCTCTTTAATAAAAGAACAGTTGAGAAAGAGGTGAATGCTCTTATTTTTTGGACCTTATTTTCCCGTGGGCGGACCCGCCCATGGTTTTCTGCATGGTTTTGCAGATGATTTTGGGGCATGATAGTTTTCGGCCCCTGGTATTTTGTAGATCTGGTCAAGGGAACTAGGGTTATGTTGTAATCTAGGGTTAATGGATTGGGGTTTATGTATGCTTCGGCATGTATATATATTTGTTGTAACACTAAAAGGAATATAATGGAAAATCAAGCTGGTCGTCCCGATTTTGGATTCAGGGGAAAATATCTATGTATATCTACTTTATGTTTTATGCTCTCACTATTGTTTATTTTATGTTTTTAAGATTCGTTTGTAGATAATTTCTGTACAGGGTTAAAACCTACATTTGGTATCGGAGCAGTTTCGGCTTCAAGGGGATGCATTTGCTGCTGAGGTGTTTTTTTCTCCGGCCTGAGGTAGACCCTATTCAGTGGGAGATTTGCGGGATCGATTCTTGCAATGAAAGAAGATGGCGAGCGGTGGGAATATAGAGATCGAGAAAATTAATGGTCAGAGTTTTGAGTGGTGGAAGCTCAAGATGGAGGATCTGCTGGTGGATAAGGATTAGTGGATCACGGTAGATCCGAGCACTAAACCAACGACAATGTCAGATGAATACTGGAAGAAGCTAGATCGGAAGGAAAAGAACAAAATATGGTTGTGTGTCTTAGATTTAGTATTGTTGAATGTATCTGGGGAAGCTACGACGAAGACCTTGTGGGACAAGCTAGGGAATTTGTACCAATCTAAGTCTCTGGTGAATAAATTGTTCCTGCGGAAAAAGCTGTATAACCTGAGGATGAAGGATGGAAACCTGATAACAGAGCATCTGAACACCTTCAATACCATGGTAAGCCAACTATCATATGTTTATATTAAAATCTTAGATGAATATAAGTGCATCAATTTGTTTTGTTCTCTACCAAATTCGTGGGACAGTCTAGTTATTGCAATAGGTAGAAATACAACTACCTTGAACCTTGATGACATTGTCTCAGCCTTGCTGTCGGAGGAAATGAGACGAAGAAATATAGAGGGTTAGAATGGATATGCCTTATCTATATGAGGAAGGTCCCAAAATAGAAACAAGAATAAGGTTTCGGGTGGGAGATCTAAATCTCCTGGAAAGTTTGTAAACGTGTGCTGGAAATGCGGAAAGGAAGGGAACTATAAATAGGACTACAGATCTAAAGCTCCTGAGAAAGGAAAGGGATCTGATGATGCTCCTTCTGCAGAGGAAAAAACCACCTTGGATGAAGGTGGGGATGTGTATTGGGCTTCTTCTTCAAATACACATGTAGATCATGAGTCGTGGTTGATTGACTTGGGTGAATCCTTTCACTTCACTCCCCATAGGGAGTGGTTCTGCTAGTAGCAGAAATATGATGGCAGTGATGTCTTCTTAGGGGATGATAGGAAGGCCAGAATCGTCAGACGTGGAAAAGTTAAGCTGAAGCTGCAAGGTGGAAGGATTAGAACACTTCCCGGTGTTCTGCACATTCCTGCATTGGCTAGAAATCTAATTTTTGTAAGTAATATGGATGATTCAGGTGTAAAAATAGTGTTCGAGAAAGATACCTGTAAGATGGTTCAGGGAGCATTGGTATTAATGTGAGGGGTTCGGATTGGAACTCTTTACAAGCTTCAGGGCAACATTGTTATTAATGGGTGCAACAGTTATTTGGTTCCTGAAAGTGGAGCGGAAAGCCTAGCGGTCTCTAGAGAAAAGACCATGCTATGGCATCAAAGGCTTGGACATATTGGAGAGAAGGGCCTTTGGATACTGCATGGAAATGGTATGGTAGAAGGTATTTCTAATAGCTCTCTAGATTTAAATTTCTGTGAACATTTTGTATATGGGAAGCAGAACCAGATGAGTTTTCCTTTTGGTGCTAAGAGGGCGAAGAAGATATTAGAGCTTGTGCACAGTGATGCGTTTGGACCTATGTCGGTTCCATCACTGGGTATGTCTGTGTACTATGTTTCATTCATGGATGACTTCTCAAGGAATACATGGATTATATTTCTTGAGGAAGAAATTTGAAGTCTTTGACAAATTTAAAGAATTTAAGGCTCTGGTGGAAAACCAGACAGAGAAGAAGATAAAGGTGTTGAGGATAGATAATGGGTGGGAGTTCTTCAAGAAGGAAGTTGAAGAGTTATGTAAGAAGTGTGGTATAGCATGATAGAATACTACTCCAGACACACCTCAGCAAAACGGAGTTTCAGAAAGAATGAAAATAACTTTGATGGAAAAGGCAAGAAGTATTATCAGTGGTACCGGGTTAGGACAAGAATTTTGGGCAGAGGCAGTGGAGACTGCATGTTACTTGGTTAATAGATCACCTTCATCAACATTGGAGGATAAGACTCCACATGAGGTATGGAATGGTAAGAAACCCTCTCTTTCACATTTGAGGGTATTTGGATGTGATGCATATGTACATGTTCCAAAGGAGAAAAGGACCAAGTTGGATAATGAATCTGAAAGGTGCATTTTTATTGGGTATAAGGATGATTTAAAGGGTTACAAGCTTTGGAACCCTGAAACAAGGAAGGTTTTGTACAACTGATATGTGGTGTTTAGAGAGGTGAAAGATGTTGTTAAACATGAAGTCATACCAAAGGAACCTGAGAATATAGATTTTGAGCGAAAGGAGCATGAATCAGACTCTACAACAGAAGAAGACTCAGAAGAGGAAAAGCCACAAACTCCACCTGTGAGAAGATCAGTTTGGGAAAGAAGAAAACCAGAAAGGTATAGTCCATCTGCTTTCTATTCAAATTTTTATTTAATTATAACTGATGATGATCCCAGAACTGTCAAGTAGGAAGTAGATTCAGAGGATGGAAAACTCTGGAAGGAGGCCATGGTTGATGAAATGGCATGCTTGCATAAAAATGAGGCATGGGATCTGGTGGAGTTGTCGGCTGGAAGGAAGCACATCGGGAGCATATGGGTGTTTAAGAAGAAGATGAATGTAGAAGGCAAGGTGGGGAAATACAAAGCTCGGTTGGTAGCAAAAGGTTATTCCCAAGTGTCGGGAATCGATTTCGGCGATATTTTTTCTCTTGTTTCCAAAGTTAATTATATTAGATTACTTTTATCTGTTGTTGTTGCATTTGATTTTGAGGTAGAAAAAATGGATGTGAAGACAACATTTCTTCACGGGGATCTGGAAGAGGAGATCTACATGAAACAACCTGAAGGCTTTATGGTGAAGGGGAAGAAATGGCTTGTATGCAAGTTAAAGAAGTCTCTGTATGGGTTAAAACAATCACCAAGGATGTGGTATCAGAAATTTGATACCTATATACAGGGACTTGACTTCACCAGAAGCAAGAAGGATCATTGTGTTTATTTTAAATTAATTGGTGACCGTGTTATTTATTTGGTCTTGTATGTGGATGATACGTTGTTGATTGGAAATGACAAAGAAATTATCCAAGATTTGAAGACCCAGCTGTTCTCCAAATTCTACATGAAGGATCTTGGTGCTGAAAACTATATTTTGGGCATGGAAATTAAGAGATATTGGGAAAAGAGGAAGCTCTGGTTAAACCAGAGGAAGCATGTCGAGACTATATTGCAGAGTTTCAATATGCAGGATAGTAAACTGGTGAATGTTCTGATTCTTGTAGGTACAAAGCTGTCTGCTAAACAGTGTCCCAAGACACGAGAAGAAGAGGACCATATGTCCCGTGTTCCATAGGCAAGTGCAGTGGGTAGCGTGATGTATGAAATGGCCTGTACTAGACCAGACATTGCACATGCAGTGGGAGTATTGAGCAAGTTTATGTCAAACCCGGGGAAGGAGAATTCGATAGCAGTGATGCGGGTTTTCAAATATTTGCGTGGCACTAGTGACTATGGCTTGTGCTACTAGGGAAGACCAGGATTGGAAAGAGTGTTGGATGTTCGTGGTTTTGTTGATGCAGACTGGGCTCGAGATCTAGACCAAAGAATATCTACAAGTGGGTATGTGTTTAGCCTATTTGGAGGTGCAATAATTGGATGAGTAAAAGATAGTCTGTAGTGGCTCTTTCAACTACAGAGGAATAATACATAGTAGCCACTCATGCAAGCAAAGAAGCAGTTTGGTTGCAGAGATTGTGTTCAAGTATGGGGTTGGTGCAACAAGCTATAAGGATAGACTGTGATAGCCAAAGTGCAATTTTCTTGGCTAAGAACCCTGCTTATCATTCAAATACAAAGCACATTGATGTCCAATATCACTTTGTAAGATATATGGCTAAGGCTAAAAGGGTGTTGTTGGTAAAGGTGGACACTTTGAAGAATGTTTCATATGCATTGATGAAGTATGTGAGCACTTAGAAGTTCTCTTGGTGTAGAGAAATAATGGGTGTTACAAAGCTGGGCTAATGACTCATCTCTTTTGTGGCCCCCTATGGAAAGAAAAAAACAAGTGGGAGAATGTTGGGTATGTGTTATATTATTTCCATGACCTTATTTTTGGACCTTATTTTCTGGTGGGTGGACTGGCCCATTGTTTTGTGCATGGTTTTGTACATGGTTTTGGGGCATGATGGTTTTCAACCCCTGGTATTTTGTAGATACAGTCAAGGGACCTACGGTTATGTTCTATTCCAGGGTTAATGGATTAGGGTTTATGTATTCTTCGGCATGTATATATATGTGTTGTAACACTAAAAGGAATATAATGAAAAACCAAGCTGGTCATCCCGATTTGGGATCCAGAGGAAAATCTCTGTGTAAATCTGTTTTATGTTTTATGCTCTCGCTATTGTTTATTTTCTGCTTTTAAGATTCATTTGAAAATCATTTTTGTACAAGGTTAAAACCTACAAGGAGGATAATTGAGCTTCCACAATTTATGCTACCACCAAATATCTTCCACATGAATACCACCAACACTCAGCTTTAAATAGCCCACCTTGGGAGAGTAGATCCCTGAAAGATCGAAGTCCCAAACTATTTCATCCTCCCTCTCCCAAAGCAGAATATGAGAAAGTTTTAAAGCTCCTATGTATAAATCTAGATCCCTTTCATCCTAAGCATCCAGCCCAAAAGAAGAAGCCAATCTCCATGACTGAGTCCATGGTCGTCTTTGAACTGGCTCAACAAGGTGGAAGAGAAAAGTAATCCCCCACTACCTCAATGCCTCAATCGTTTTCCCTGGGAGAAGTGCTACTAGACACTGCCCATCCACGGATCCTCTCCAACTCTTAGTGGCCTACCACTGCCCACATTTGAGACCAGGTTAGATTCTAGAATGTGAAAATATTTTACCACCGCCTTCCAAATCGCCAACCCTCCAACATCAAACTTCTTAGGATTCCTAATCTAATCTTCAATTGACACAGGTTCAAGATATTTATGAGCTATCACTTGGGTCCAAATGCTAGCCAATTTAATAAGTCTCCATCTGCCCTTGTAGTAAGGGCATGAGCAAAAAGGAATATATTCTTTAGGCCCCAGCCCCCCAGCCCTTTGGGCACAACAATATTTTCCCATCTAACCGAAGGCTTCACTTGTGTATCCTTCTTGCCACTCCAAAGAAATTTGAAGCAGACCAGCCGAGTAGCTTCCAAAATTCCTTTAGGAATACAAGAAAGAGACAACCAATGCACAGGAATAGCCTCCAACACCGAATTCACCAAGATCAACCTCCCATCTCTTGAAAGCTCTTTGTGGCTCCACACTTTTAACCTCTTTTCAAAATTTTCCAAAAGCCACATCCAATCTTTTTTTTTATAGCCATTTGGTTTTAAATGAAAACCTAGATATTTCAAGCCAACAACCAACCCAGAAGGATTAAATGGAAATATCCAAATGAGCTCAAGGCACTCCTCAGCCCTTAAAATATGAGTGGTAAGGTTTGAATTACCAACATTCACCTCCATACCAGTAGCCTTGGAAAAAAGGTCCAAAATATCTTGTAGAGTATGTGCATCTCTCACTAAGGTAGAACATAAAATAAAGACATCACCCACAAAGAGGAGGTGTGTAGTAAAAAAATTTGGGGTGATCTGATTTACCATTAAGGTTCCCTGTCACTTAGCCTCCTTAAGGGCCCTGCTCAAACCCTCTGCAACCAACAAGAACAATAGAGGACATAGAGAGCAGCCTTGGCGAAGCCCTCTTTCAGCTTGAAAAAAAGGGGCGGTTGCCCCATTAATCAAAACAGAGAAAGAAACTGTTTTAATAAAGCTCATTATCCACCTAATAAAACCAATACCAAAGCCAATATGGGTCAAAAGCATATGCATATACCTCCAACTTACTCTATCATAGGCTTTAGAGAGGTCAATTTTTAGAACCACCGCCTGGAGCTTCTTAGTTTTATGACTGTAAATGCCTTCTTGTGCAAGCCCAACGGCTTCATGGATTTTACACCCTTCTAGAAAGCCAAACTATTCACCAAATATATGTGTAGATAGGATGCTATTAAGTCTTCTATAAATAACCTTAGAACCCACCTTATAAATGAAAATGCATAATGAGATAGGACGAAATTCATTCAGGGAAGATAGATTATCAGCTTTCGGAATTAAAGCTATGAAGGTAGAGTTAAAACTAGCTTGAATCCTCCCTGATACTCTGGTGTCTTGAAACACTTTCAGCAAATCCTCTCCGAGAGAGTAAAAAATATCCAAAAATAATTCAATTTTCCCGCCATCAGGCCTGGGACTCTTGTCTTTTTGAAAATTTTGAAGCACTTCCTTCAATTCCTTCTCTGACACCACTTCCATCAAAGACCTATTCTCTTCCTCCTCCACAAAAATTTGGAACAACTGAGAAACTCTAATGAATTCCACAATGGAGGCCTGAATTTGATCTTTAAAAGGAGCCTTGAAATGATCTACCACCAAATTTTCCTTCGCTTCAAAATTAGAATGTTTGGCTCCCTGATAATCAGTCAAGATCCAAATAGTGTTAGCTGCCTTCCTCTAGCATATGCATGAAAAAATTTTGTATCATCATCCCCACATGCTAGCCAGGTAGCCCTTCTTTTCAACCTCCAATACTCCTCCTCCTTCATTAGGAGGGTGTTCCTTCTCATGTTATGAAACCAGCTCCAAAAATAGAAGAAAAGAGAGATCAACGCCTTAGAAATAAGTCACTTCGACAGGGGAACCTCCTTTACATTACATAAATGAACAATTATTGGATGATACAAATGAAAAAACCTCCTTTCTATATATAAGAGTCATGGGGCCACAATATAATCCTAGCCGACCTGACAATAATAATGTAAGGGCACAATAATAACAATATGGGGGTCACAAGGGTACAACAATAAAAATAAGGGGGCCAAACTAACAACAATAAGGGGATACATTAGTATTATAGGGACCTAACATGCCCCTCTCATTCAAACACGTGTTTCCCTCCACGCTTGATTATTTCTGGATTCTTATGTATAAAATTATCATCCTCCCATGTGGAATCTTCAACGAGTAAGTTCCTCCACTTGCAAAGGTACTCTAAAATTGATTGATTTGGTAGTTGTCAAGTTCCTGTTTCTGTGACTGCTTCAGAACTTCTTTCATTGCGATGTTTATATACCCATTGTTTCATTCAATTTTGCACCAAAATTAGGTTATCGTTTGAGAGTTGGAGAACTTGTTGTTGATGCTCGATGCCATCTTCCAATATTTTATCATCCATATTAGTTTTCATTTGATCTTTCAAACCGTCCAAATTAGCCTCAATTTTTTCTTTTAAACCATCTATGTCATATTTGATTGCTCTTTGTAAGATCGAAATTTGTTGCACTTGGTACTATAATTTTGATGTCTCATATTGCAATTCTTCCTCTTCATGCGTCATAGAATAGATTTCTGACGACTTAATGGGTGTATAATTATTTTTGGGAGGCATTATATAACTCAATACTGATATCTATGCTTCAATATGGCCTTGGAATCACTTCAAACTGATTTAAAAAAAAAATGTTATGCAAACTTGTTTAAAAAATACACACCTTTTTCTAGCTTTTGAGGAGCTCAATATTGAAATTGAATTATCTCTATGATTTAGGATCTTCAATATCTGAAATTAGGTCCTTTAGTAGCCCTCTAAATTTTATTTCAAATGCCACAGGTCTGACTTGATTTGGATTCTTCAAGGAAAATTTATGTCCAATCTCCCATAATGAGCTAATTATGGACTCGTTCAGTATATTAAACTTGTATGGTGTTCCACATGGCACTATTTCCTCCTTTGGCTATGAAATTGATACACAGGAAAATACATTTCGTGTACTTGTGACCACTTTTTACAGATTCCAATCTGATGCTCAGAGAGAGAGGTATGATGATTTTCCCACAGTCACCTCTTTGAGATGAAATTAGGGACCTTGAAAGAACCCTAACTTGCATAGATCATATCTCCGAAAATGTTGCGAAGAAATATTTGAAATTTTTACAAAACATTCCTCAAGGTTTCAGCTTCGCTCTATAAAATTTTTAGCTTCTGAACCTTTGTAGAAAAATAATTTTAGTGAAAATTCCATGATGACCTGTTTGGAGCAGCGAATCCCTAGAATTGAAAGCTTTGATAAAAAATGTTATGAAACCAACTCCAAAAATAGAAGAAAAGAGAGATCAACACCTTAGAAATAAGTGACTTCGAGGGGTCAACCTCCTTTACATTACATAAATGAAAAATTCTTCGATGATACAAATCACAAAACCTCCTTTCTATATATAGGAGTCCATGGGGCTACAATATAATCCTAGCTGACCTAACAATAATAATGTAAGGGCACAATAATATCAATATGGGGGTTACAGGGGTAAAATAATAATAATAAGGGGGCTACACTAACAACAATAAGGGGATACACTAGTATTATAAGGACCTAACATCTCCCTTCCAGACGAACCACAGAGTACTTTGCCTCATGGGATAGAAAACCCCCTCCATCCCCTTCATAAATCACGTGAAGTTCTTCTTCCACCTGCTTCAACTCAATATCCTCCCTCAGCCTCTTTTCAACTGACCAATCCTTGATGGCACCCTTAAGATGCTTATTGTTATAAAAAAACTAAAAATTCATAGAGTGTGTACTAACCAGATTAAATGGAATCCACTTGGAGTGAAAAAATTTCTTAAAGGAATCATCCTTGAGCTAGATCTTATTGAACTTTAAAGGGCTTGGGGCTTCAAAGGTCCGATTTTAAAATATAGAAAAATGGGAAACTAATATGAAGCACCTCCACTTCCGATCCACAACCTGATTGGAAAAAGTTTTTCCATAACCTATTCTGCCACCAGAAAACGATTAAGTATCTTCGCTATTCTACCTTCTCCACATCTCTCATTCTTCCAGGTAGGTTTGAGTTTGATGGGTTCCATGTATAATAAATTCTTGTCCTCCAATTTTTGGGTTAAATAACTAGTCAGAGAATCAACATGTACATGAGGACACCAAAACTCTGATGGACCTAGTGAGCAGTTGAGATCCCCACCCAGAATCACTGAGTACCCTCTGAGCAATGGGTTGCTAAACAGAGAGCCCCAGAAGGGGATCCTATTAAGATAAGGACCATAAATATTAAAAATAGTAAAATATTCTCCTAATTCCATCGCCAATAAATTAAAACCAAGGACCGAATCCATGCCCCAAGAGTTCAAAGACTTGATAGTTCTTTCATTCCACCCCACTGCCAGCCCACATGAACATCCTTTGACATCTAGAGTTTCAAAAAGCCACCCCGGTATCCAACTTTCCAATCTTGATTTGACTGCAACTCCTTATCTTAAAGTCTCTTGTAACAAAATAATATGTAGGTGTTCAAGTGAAATCACCCTCAGGAAAGCTGGTTTTTTATGGGGACTTGCTTGTTGGAAATAGTGAGAGGGGGTGGGTGAATAATATTTCTTTTCAATTGTTATTTTTACCAATTAGATCACTTATATTTAGAGCACAGATTGAAAAATGACGGAATAGATACTTTTATTAATTTCTTCTTTACAATAAGTAAAGTAAAATAAATATATAGGGATCCAACCCTAGATGAAGACTCCAATCTTCCAAGCTCCAACCTATATTGTACCAAGCATGGAATTGGTCTTTCCAAGGCTCCAACCTTGTCAATTTGAGGCACCACCCTCTAGGGCTCCAACCCTATCTATGGTATAGGCTCCGACCTAGTTTCTTGAGGACTCCAATCCTCTAGGGATCCACCCCTATCTTCCAAGGCACCGACCTTGTCTCTATGAGGCTCCAACCTCTTGGGATACAACCCTCAACTTCACTTCATCAAAATATGGTTGGTTATTTTTTGCAGCTCCTAAAGTCTTCTTCAACAAGCCCCATCACACTTAGTCTCCATGTCACATCATCAATGACAACCTTGTTATTCACATGAAGGTGTCACCACATCTCTTCATGGTACCCAAAACAAATATCTCCAAAGTTACATCATGATGGCTTCAATGCATCATGGTCTCCAATAATGTCTCTAAGATCAGCTCAGGCTTCTCAACAAGATGTATTTAATAAGATGCACTAAGCCTTCTCTATAAGATTCATTAATAGATCTACACACCAAACTTCAAGGGGTATTCAAATTCCTCCAAGGTTCTTTACTATCCCGGGTCCAAGTGTGATTCATATAGTAACCCTCAATCTACTTCTAAACACTACTACTCTAATGGCTACAACAAAGGTTGCTTTAATAAGGATCGCTTCAATAGTTCTTCAATAATCTGCCAATGCACTTAAGATGTACAGTGATATAACCCTTATTGTGAAACCTTATTATTAGGAGAATGATGTATATTTAAAACTCTTTCTGCCAAAATTTCTTCAGCTTCGTTGAGGTTTGGTTTTTGTTTCAAGATCGAGCCTTTTCCACTTATTGTGTTAGGTTTGTAATATAAAACAATTCCTAACAGGACTGGAAGCCTTCAAGGATTATGACGTAGAGAGGTGGGAGAGTTTGCAACAAATATTGATGACATGATTCAAGTTTGAGTCCACAAGTCCAAGAGAACAATATACCACATGTCTCTAAAGTAACCCGAGTCACTTTCCAACCAAAACTGAAATAGCACAGGTTTGTATAGCCCGCATATATGAGAACAATCTATGTCCTTTTGCAATAAATTATGTTGGAGTTGTTATGAGCTATACTGTTAGGTCCCTATATTAATAGTATTGTCCCTTATTGTTGTTAGTGTAACCCCCTTATTGTTATTGTTGTACCCTTGTAACCCCCATATTGTTACTATTATGCCCTTAAATTATTATTGTTAGGTTGGCTAGGATTACATTGTGGCCCCATCGACTCCTATATATAGAAAGCAGGTTTTTTCATTTGTATCATCCAAGAATTTTTCATTTACGTAATTTATTTGAGGTTTCACCCTCTAAGTGGATGATTTCTAAGGCATTTATCTCTCTTTTCTTCTATTTTTAGAGCTGGTTTCACAACATTTGGTATCATAGCTTTGGATTTTAGCGTTTCGCTGCTCCAAACAGGTCATCGTGGAATTTTCTCTATAATACTTTTTCTATGAAGGTTAAGAAGCTAAAATTTTAAGAGCACGAAGGAGAAATAACGAGGCACATCTTCACAAAATTTCAAAGCTTGGTTCACAATACTTTCGGAGATATGATCTATGGAAATTAGGGCTTTTTTAGGCTCCCAAATTTCATCTCAAAAAGGTGATCGTGGGAAAATCCTCATAACTCTCTCTCTGATCATCGGATTGAAATGCTGTAAAATGTGGCTAGAAGTACGCATAATTTCATTTATTTTCTATCAATTTTAGAGCCGAAGGAGGAAACAGGGGCACATGGCTAGCTATATAATTTCACTCTACTGAACTAGTCCATAATTAGGTCATTGTGGGAGATTGGACATAAATTTTCCTTGAAGAATCCAAATCAGGTCAGACCTATGGCATTCGAAAGAGGATTCAGAGGGCTACCTCAGGGAAAAATTTCGGATATTGAAGGTCTGAAATCGCAGAGATAATTCAGTTTCAATATTAAGCTCCTCAAAAGCAAGAAAAAGGTGTGTATTTGTTTTCAAATTGCATAAGTATTGTGTAAAAAAATCCATTTGAAGTGATTCCAAGGGCCTATTGAGCATATATTTCAGTATTGGGTTCTGAAATGCCTCCTAAAAAGAATTCAACATCCATTAAGCCCTCAAAATACTCTACTATGACTCATGAAGATGAAAAATTGCAACATGATCTATCAAAATTACAAGAGCAAGTGCACCAACTTTCGCTTTTGTAAAGAGTAGCAAAAAATGAAAGGGAAGTTTTGAAGAAAGGTGTGGAAGTGAAGATGGATGGTTTGAAGAATAATATGGATGATTTGAAGAAAGGCGTGGAAGAGAATATGGATGGCGTGGAAACTAAGATGGATGGCGTGGAAGCTAAGATGGAGGACATGGAAGAAAAAATGAAAGACAACATGGAAAACATGAAGAATGATCTAAAAGCAGACATCGAAGGTTTGAAAAAGTTGATACAAGAAATAATTCATAATGATGAAAATATAGTAGAGGAAAATCATTATGAGAACAAAATAAATGTTAATCGTGATTTCATAAACTCTAATGTTGGATTGAAGAACCACCATATTCCAAATATGGATATGAGGAAGTTTGATGGCAAGGACCCTGTAACATGGATACTACAGATGGAGCAATATTTTGATCTTAATAATGTGCAAAACAAACAAAAGGTACGCATTGAAACTTTACATTTAGAAAAAAATACATTTGTATGGTATCGATGGATTTTCTCCCATAAAAAAATTGTCACTTGGTCAATTTTTACAGAGGAAATGATAGCACATTATGAGGATACAAAGAAAAACACCTTCTTTAGCCAATTGATAAATCTCAAAGAAAAGGGTTCAGTAGCGAAGCACATTGAGGACTTCCAAAAATTGAATATAAGGGTAACTAATATTCCAGAGGAACACAGGATTGATGTCTTCATAGGGACTTTAAAGGTTAACATCCAACAAGAAGTTTGCATTTGGGAACCTGATTCATTGGAGAAGGCATTCAGGTTGGAAAGAAAAATTGAATGTAAAATTTTGGCGACAAGGAAGCCTACCACTCACATCTATAAATATGGAAATGTTGCTACTCCTATATTTCCACAACCTACAAGGTTGACACCAAAAAAATTGGAAGAAAAAAGAGAAAAAGGGCTTTGCTACAGTTGTGATAGAAAATACAGTAAAGGTCATATGTACGCTGAGAAGAAATTATTTTACATAGATTGTGAAGAGGAGGAAGAAAATGAAGAAGAAACTTCAAAAGTAGAGGATTTACACTAGGAAGAAACCCTAGAAGAAGAAGAAATGAGTCTGACCATATCATGTAATGTATTGGTAGGAATCACCACTCAAAATCTTAGGATAGAAGGACATATCAAGAAAAAAATGGTAATAGTGTTGATTGATTCAGGTAGTACCTATAATTTTATTCATTGTAAGATAGCCAATGAATTGAATTTTTTCCTATACCCAGCACCAGAATTTCAAGTGATGGCTACAAATGGAGGAACTATAAATTGCTCTATAAAATGCCATAATGTCAAGCTGTCCATGGCGAAATATGTATTGAATAGTCCAATTCTTTCCATTCCAATGGGAGGTGTTGATGTTGTACTAGGAGTGCAATGGTTATAATCTTTGGGGATGGTAACTTTTAATTTTCAAAAAAATTTCTTCAATTTTTTTTTTGGAAGGAAAGGAAATCGAATTACGAGGTATTTTAGGGAAGACAAGAAAGATAATAAGCTCAAATGTCATGACAAAGCTTCTGAATAAAGAAGAACGGGGTGTAATTTCACAATTATGCTCACTAGAAGTTCCAACATCAAAATCATATATTTCTCCAGATCTCCAAAAAGTCTTGGACAATCATTCCAAGGTGTTTGATACTCCCAAAGGACTCCCACATATTCATGATCATGATCATGCTATTCATTTGATTCCAGGAAGTGTTCCTCCAAACATCAAGCCTTACAGATATCCTTATGTCCAAAAGAGAAAAAATGAACGTATGATTGCATAAATGTTAGAGGCTGGTATAATTCAACCTAGTCAAAGTTCTTTCTCTGCTGTAGTAGTATTGGTGCATAAGAAATATGGATCATGGCACATGTGTCTCGATTATAGGGATCTCAATAAGCTCACTATTAAATATAAATTTCACATTCCTGTGATTGATGAATTATTGGATGAATTATATGGAGAAATTTATTTTACCAAGTTGGACCTTCGTTCAGGAAATCATCAAATTAGAATGAAGACTGAAGATACTCCGAAAACAACATTTCGAACTCATGAGGGTCATTATAAATTTTTGGTCATGACTTTTGGCCTTACCAATGCACCTTCTACATTTCAAGGGTTAATGAATTCCATTTTCAAACCCTTCCTTAGAAAATTTTTGCTAGTATTTTTTGATGATATACTAATCTACAACAGGTCTTGGAAGGATCATGTTCAACATGTTGACAGGTGCTCAAATTATTAGAGGAGAAACAATTATATGCAAAAACATCCAAATGTTTCTTTGGAGTACAAGAGGTGGAATATCTGGGTCATATTGTATCTCTCAAGGGTGTTAAGGTAGACCCTAACAAAATTAAAGCCATTAAGGAATGGAAAGTCCCCACAACCATAAAGTAGTTGCATGGATTTCTCCAGTTAACAGGGTATTATCATAGGTTTGTTAAGAATTATGGGAGAATAGCAATGCCTCTAACAACATTATTGAAGAAAGATGCATTTTCATGGACTCCTGAAGCAACTAAGGCCTTTGAACATCTTAAACAAGCAATGTACCTAGCACCAGTCTTAGCTATGCCAGACTTCACAAAAACCTTTATTGTGGAATGTGATGCCTCAGAAAATGGAATTGGTGTCATTTTAATGAAAGAAGGAAGACCCATTTATTCTTAAAGTCGTTAAATCAAATGAAGGTATTTACAAAAGGATATTTATGAGAAAGAAATGTTGGCAATACTACATGCACTAAAGAAATGGAGACCTTACCTAATGGGAATAAACTTCAAGGAAAAAACTGATCATCATAGTCTTAAACACTTTTTGGAACAAATACTATCTTCAGAAGAGCAGCAAAAATGGGTCACAAAGATGTTGGGTTATGACTTTGAAATCATCTACAAAAAAAGGAAACTAAATGTTGTTGTAGATGCACTCTCAAGAAAGGATGAAGCAGTGGAAGCATTGCTTTGTGCCATTTCAATTATCCAACCAGATTGGGTAACCGAAGCAAGGGATGAATGGAAGAAGGACGAGGAAGTGTGGAATCTCATTCAAAAGTTGCAGCAAGATCCTATTACATCTGATACATTCAGTTGGAAAAATGATTCCTTATGGTACAAAGATCGCTTATATATTTGCAAGAATTCCCAACTAAAACAAAAGATTCTTTTGGAATTGCACACTTCTCCTTTAGGATGACAATTGGGATTTTTAAAAACTTATCAGAGGGTGAAGAAAGAATTTTTTTGGGATGGCCTTAAATCTCATATTCAAAATTTTGTGGCAGAATGTTTGGTTTTCCAGCAAAATAAAGTTGAGACAATTAAGACCCCGGGTCTTCTACAAAATTTATCCATTCCAAGTCAACGTTGGGAGGAGATTTAGATGGATTTTATCACAGGTTTACCTAAGTCCAAAGGAAGAAGTTTCATCATGGTGGTAGTTGATATAATTACCAAGTATGCACACTTTTGTGCATTATCTCATCCATTTAAAGTGAGTACAGTTGCTACTGCATTTATGGAAACAATTCAAAATCTACATTGAAACTCGAAGATTATTGTAACTGACAAATATTTTTATACATAATTATATTCTTGTTTGGGTACTCAACTAGCTCATAGCTCATCTTATCATCCTCAATCCAATGGTTAAATGGAAATAATTAATAAATGTTTAGAAGGATCTCTTCATTGTTTTGTATCTGATAAGCAAGCACAATGGGTCAAGTGGTTACCTCTTGCTGAATGGTGGTATAACACTTCCTTCCATACTACAACAAAAATGACCCAATTTATGGCACTTTATGGATATCATCCACCATCCATCAGATATTCTTTAAGGGAAAATTCTAGGGTTCAAGCAGTGGAGGATCACATCGAGCATCAACAAGAAGTTCTCCAACTCTTAAAGGATAACCTAAATTTGGCACAAAATCGAATGAAACAATAGGAAAATCAACATCGTAGTGAGAGAAGTTTTGATGTGGGTGACTGGGTATTTTTACGGATACAAACATACAAACAAATGTCCCTCAAGAAATCTAAGAAGGATAATAACCAAATTACTATGGTCCTTACAAGGTTTTGTAAAAGATTGGTACTATGGCATACAAATTGGAGCTTCTTGCTTCTTCGTGAGTACATCCAGTTTGTAATGTTTCATGCTTAAAAAAGGTTATAGGGGAAAAAATTCCAGTTAAAAAAATATTGCTAGAAATTGATGAGGAAGGAAAAATGATATTGGAACCTGAAGCAGTCACAGAAACAAGAACTCAACAACTACGAAATTGATCAATTTCAGAGTATCTCATCAAATGGAAGAACTTACCCACTGAAGATTCTACATGGGAGGATGAGAATTTTATACAAAAACACCTATAGCTACTAAAGCATTGAGGAAAACACTTTTTTGAAGGAGAGGAGCATGTTAGGTCCCTATATTACTAGTATAGTCCCTTATTGTTGTTAGTGTATAAATTTGAATAACTGATATATTATTCACCGAGATTCTCCTGATCACACACTATTTTATCTTCATGCACAATACAGAATCTCTTCTACCATTGATCATTAATTGCGGAAATTAAAACAATCGCATGCACACATTAAAACCATAAACATTTACACATATGAACACAATATTTCATGGGAAAGCTTAAAGCTGAAAACCCCAACTATCTGTATATTATATGTTATGGATATCATGTAACAATCATTGTACAAAGCTCCTCACAAGCTCTCAGCACAACCTCGAATTGCTACACACTATCAAGCTAGATCTAGCAAAACACATGATCCAATCTTTTGCCACTTGATAGCCAACCTCTATTGCATTATCAATGCTATGGGATGGCTTCATTAAATAGATAAACCACCTGGCTTGTACTGCGCAATCCTCATGGGCTTCTCCAATTATCTGTGTGTTGCAAATAGCAACAGTGTAGTCACAACTGATAGTTAACCTGCTCTTTCACCTATTTCTGCACTGGTCTCCACTGAAACTGTCCATGCACTGAAGTTAACTGATGCATTCTTTATTTGATTAATGAGTTTATAATTAGTGAATTAATTAATAATTAATTCACACCACTCTCACTAATTGTATCAATTAGTTAAACTGAATACAAATAGCTCAACTATGTTTAGATTAGTTAAACCGAATACAACTCCACTAACTTCCTCAATCAACTCCACCAAACTCTGTCACATGAGTTCTAACTGAAGTATCCATGCAATAGCTCCACTTAACCCTAGGAATAGCGTAATTCCTTCTGTCAGCTCCTGTGCCACATCTGTGCACTTAACTGAAGTGCTCCAAGAGAATAAGATAATGTTTATAGTCCAAATATTATTAAGAGCTAATAATATTCGACATATCTATTTTTAGACTGGCAATCTAAAAATAGATTATGCCCAATATGTCTAAAAATAGAAGTCCATCTATTTTTTTTGACTTGACCAACCATCCACAAATAGCATCCTGCAACTCATAGAACATGATCCATATGTCTAAAAATAGACTTTGCGCCAAAAATAGCCTGCGGGCCCACTTAGTGAAGGCGACTTCTTTCCACTAAGCTCATCATCTTGTTGCAATCTCAAAACTCCCTCTCAACAAGATAAGTATTATCTGCAACCCCTATCCTGCCCCTGTGGTATTCAAATTTTCTCCTGGTGAGTGCCTTCGTCAAGATATCAGCATCCTGATCCTCCGTAGGAATGTATGAAAGTAACATGATCTTCCACTGCACACAATCTTTGATATGATGATACCGGTCCGTGAAGCAATACTGCCTCAACTCATCCTCCTGTCTGTACCATGATCCATATCCTGATGTGCCTCTAATATATCTCAATACATGCTTCCCCGCCTTCCAAAAGAGCTTGGTTGGCTTAACCATAGCTTGTTAAATCTGGTTAACAGCATAGCATATTTCAGGTCGTGTATTGACCAGATACATAAGCGACCCCACCAACTGTCGATAAACAGTGGCATCCACTACCTCCGCTGAAGTAGTATCCTCCTTCCTCCATCCACTAGGAAGAGGAGTATCAACAGGCTTGTAGCCATGCATGTTGAAATTCTCCAGTATCTCCCGGGCATACTTACCCTGAGAAACAAATAGTCCATCACTGCGCTGCCAAATTTCCAATCCCAGGAAATAATGAAGGAGGCCCAAGACCTTCATCTCAAACTCCTTTGCAAGATTAGCCTTGCATGATTGTATCAACAGTTCATCACCTGTCAAAATCAAATCATCTACATAAAGTAAAATGATCAGCAACTTACCCTCCTCCACTATTTGGTATAGGTTCGGATCCACCTCACTCTTTGAGAATCCAAGTCCGGTAAAATAACTGTCTATCCATTGTACCAAGCATGAGGTGCTTGTTTCAACCCATACAACGCTCTTTTGAGCCTGCACACATGCGACTCGTTGATGAAGATCTCGAAACCTTCAGGCTGCTCTATGTACACCTCCTCCTCAATGACTCTGTTGAGGAACGCAGTCTTCACATCCATCTGATCAATGTGCCACCACATCTACGCTGAGAGAGCAAGAATCGTCCGTATGGAAGAATACCTTGCGACAGGTGCAAAGGTATCCTCATAATCGATCCCCTCAATCTGTGAAAAGCCTCGGGCAACAAACCTTGCCTTATACTTCTCCACACTCCCATCAGCTGCCTGCTTCACTTTGTAGATCCATCTCTAACCCACCACTGATTTCCCCTCCGGCCTCGGGACAATCTCCCATGCACTGTTTCTGACAATCGAATCATACTCTTACACCATGGAATCTACCCATGTGGGGTCCTCCACAACTTCCTCGAAATAAGATGGCTTTGTCAGGATACACTTGCTCATAAGAGCCATGTATCCAGTATACCGGTCAGGTGACTGTCTCTGTATGAACTGTGATGTAGGTGCTCCTGAAACCCTCTCTGCATCTTGAGCCAGTCGCTCAGCTTCTGTAGTGCGCTTCCACCCTCTGATGGTTGGCACTGCCTGAGTGGTCTCTTCCACTCCATGAACCTCATCTTGTGGCTGATCCACATCCTGAGACTCATCCTTAGGAAGTAATAGCTCCTCATCTGCATGCAAATGTGGCTCCCTCTCAAGCGAACACTTCATGGCTTTCTCCTCATGAAATTTGATATTCCATCGCACAACAGTCTTATGATTGTCTAGCAAATACACACAATAGTTGTGGGGAGTATCAGTGTACCCCACAAATATCCCAACCTCTGCAGTCAGCTCCAGCTTCTTCCTGGCATCCTTCGTCACATGAATGTAAACAGGTGAACCAAAAATCCTCAAATGGGAAATATCAGGCCTCTTACCAGAAAACGCCTACTCATGCCAAGTATCCTGTGAGGACAACGGTTTTGCACATATACTGCAGTATTGCATGCCTCCGCCCACAAGTTTATGGGTAGGCCCTGATCATGCAACATCGCCCGTGCAGCACCCATGATAATTCTGTTCTTCTGCTTAGCAACCCCATTCTGTTGTGGGTTATTAGGTGCTATGAGCTCTCTTCGAATTCCTTTTGTGCTGCAAAAGTCCTTGAATTCGCTAGAGATGAATTCACCACCATTGTCGCTCCTAAGAGCCTTCACCTACTTCCCCGATTCTTTCTCAACCAGTGCTTTGAACTCACAGAACTTTGAGTATGTCTCGCTCTTCTTCTGCATGAAGAAGATCCAGCACTTCCGAGAAAAATCATCAACAAATATCACATAATAAATGTGCTTTGTTGTCGAAGCTATTGAGAAAGGTCCACACACGTCTATATGAATTCTCTCAAGGATTGTCGTGGCGCGACTATCCTTCTCGTGAAAGGTGGCTTTCATAATTTTTCCTAAGGTACACCCCTTGCACTGATCTGACTGTGCAAGAGTGCCTTTAGAAAACCCAGTAGAAATCTATTGCAGTATCTTCAAAGCTCCATGGTGAAGGTGGCCCAATCTCCGGTGCCACAACTCGCCATCATCCCGGCTCACCACTCCTTCTGCCTTGCCTGCCATTGCTGCACAACCATCTACCTATAATTTATAAAGGTTCTTAACTCGAACCCCTATCCTCTGGGTCTCACCGGTTGCCTTACTGCGCAGGAAAGCCTTTCCCTCGCTAAAGACAACATCATATCCCTTTTCTTCTAACATCGCCACAGAGATAAGATTCTTATTCAATCCTGGAACATGCATCACTTCCTTCAATACAAAGGGTTTACCAGACTCCCTCTCAAAGGAAATGGTACCGATATCGGTTGCACTGTATCTACCATCATCGCCCATCTCGATGTGCACTCCAAGATCTTTCTCATCTAGATCAGTAAAAAAATTCTCGATCTCCTATCATGTGAAAAGACGCACCACTGTCAAGAAACCACACTGATCCCATCATACTTGAGACCAAGCATGCGATCAGCGAAAAATATAGCTCAAACTACGAGGCTAAGGCCTCTCCAGCTGCAGATCCAACAGCCTGCTTATTTTTCTTCTTTTGTGGACAATTAGTGGCGTAATGTCCGTGTTGGTGACAGTGAAAGCACTTCACCTTGGACATGTCCTGCTTCTTGCCTTTCGCACCAGATTGAGAAGAATTCTTCTTGCTCTTCCCCTTCTTTGCTTTGGCAGCCAAAGCACAATTTTCTTCATCAGATTTCTTTGATGAAGATCCGTCCCGGGTACTTCGCCTTATCTCCTCTTGCACAAGATCCGACCAAAGTCGCTCCCATCCTAGCAATTTATCCCGACCATTGACATAGTCCTGATATGAATGCCAACTCTTTGGAAGCCCAAGGAGAGCCAAGCCCACCAAGTCCTCATCATCAACAGTAACCCCCACACTTCCCAGCTCATCCCTACATTGGATGAACTTTGTGAGGTACTTGGGAATGCTGTTGCCTTTCTCCATTTTTATGTTCCTGAGTTTATCCTTGAGTGCCAACTTCCTCTGCTAGCTCTTGCTTTGAAATAAATCTATCAAAGCTTTCCACATCAAGAATGGAGAAGCTTTACCCTGAAGGCTAGACACTATGTGATCCTTCACACCTTCCAACAGAATCCTTCGACACTTTGATGTCTTCTTTTGCCATGCGTCAGGTACGACAACATCGCTAGAAGTAGGTTTTGGAACTTTTGCATCTATGAACTCCTTCAACCCATTGTCATCCAGCACCGCCTCCATCCTGTCCTTCCATGCAATATAATTTGAGCTTCCCTCAAGGGCATACTCTAATAGGAATCTGTTGAAAGACATCTTAACTGCGACACCAAGAAAACACTGCTGCAAATTTGAATTTCACCAGCACAAATCTCAACCACTTCAATGTTTTGCAATTGCTCCAATGATCAATATCGCTCCAATAACATGTAGAAATTTGAATAACTGATATATTATTCACCGATATTCTCCTGATCACACACTATTTTATCTTCATGCACAATACATAACCTCTTCTACCATTGATCATTAATTGCGGAAATAAAAACAATCGCATGTGCACATTAAAACCATAAACATTCACACATATGAACACAGTATTTCATGGGAAAGCTTAAAGCTGAAAACCCCAAATATCTGTATATTATATGTCATGGAGATCATGTAACAATCATTGTACAAAGCTCCTCACAAGCTCTCAGCACAACCTCTAATTGCTACACACTATCAAGCTAGATCTAGCAAAACACACGCTCCAATATTTTGCCACTTGATAGCCAGCCTCTATTGCGTTATCAATGCTATGGGATGGCTTCATTAAATAGATAAACCACCTGTCTTGTAATGTGAAATCCTCATGGGCTTCTCCAATTATCTTTGTGTTGCAAATAGCAACTGTATAGTCACAACTGATAGTTAACCTACTCTTTCACCTATTTCTGCACTGGTCTCCACTGAAACTGTCCATGCACTAAAGTTAATTGATACATTATTTAGTTGATTAATGAGTTTATAATTAGTGAATTAATTAATAATTAATTCACACCACTCTCACTAATTTTATCAATTAGTTAAACTGGATACAAATAGCTCAACTATGTTTAGATTATTTAAACTGAATACAACTCCACTAACTTCCTCAATCAACTCCACCAAACTCTGTCACATGAGTTCTGACTGAAGTATCCATGCAATAGCTCCACTTAACCCTCAGGAATAGTGTAATTCCTTTTGTAAGCTCCTGTGCCACATCTGTGCACTTAACTAAAGTGCTCCAAGAGAATAAGATAATGTTTAGAGTCTAAATATTATTTAGAGCTAATAATATTTGACATATCTATTTTTAGACCGGCAATCTAAAAATAGATTCTGCCCAATATGTCTAAAAATAGAATCCCATCTATTTTTTCCGACTTGACCAACCATCCAAAAATAGCATCCTGCAACTCATAGAACATGATCCATATGTCTAAAAGTAGACATAGTCTAAAAATAGACTTTGCCCCAAAAATAGCCTACGGGCCCACTTAGTGAAGGCGACTTCTTTCCACTAAGCTCATCATCTTGTTGCAATCTCAATAGTTAGTGTAGCCCCCTTATTGTTATTGTTGTACCCCTGTAACCCCCATATTGTTATTATTGTGCCCTTAAATTATTATTGTTAGGTTAGCTAGGATTACATTATGGCCCCAATAGGATTACATTGTGGCCCCATGGATTCCTATACATAGAAAGGAGGTTTTGTCATTTGTATCATCCAATAATTTTTCATTTATGTAATGTGTTGGTGGTTTCCTCCTCGAAGTGGCTGATTTCTAAGGTGTTGATCTCTCTTTTCTTCTATTTTTGGAGCTGGTTTCATAAAATATACCAATTCTAAGTCAAATAAGCTTCAAGCGAGTTAGAGCCTCTACATCAAAATCCTATAGCTATTTGTTGGGTGTGGAGCCTGATTATCTTGTTTATTTTTTATCATAGTGTAGGACCCCTATAACTTAAAGGGGCGACAACGCCGCCCATAATTAAACACTACTTGGGGGGTCCAATGCTTTTACAAGGCACATAAATTTTTTTATCTCCCCCTAAGCTAAAAACAGATGTAAAATTTCCTTGTAAAAGTATAGTAATTTCTAGTCAATCTGGGTAATTCATTAGGCAGATGATTTGATGGTAGAAGTTATGTTTATTTTAGGGTTTTTTGCGCTAGAAGTCAACCCCTCGCATGTATGAGGGTACTTGTATTGCGGGTGTCTATTGTATGTGTATTCTCAGAGTGAGAAATAGATAGGGAGACTGTGGGAGAGAATATAGGATATTACATTGGATCTGTTGTAGGTTGTGTCTCTTCATTTTGCTGGATAATAGAAAGGAAGGACTAGCTGTTCGGGGTGGATGTAGCCCAAACTGGGTGAACCACGTATATCTGTGTCTCTCTGGTTTTATGTGTTTTGTGTGCTTCTATTTTTTTCGAATATTTTATGTGTCGCACTACTCTGTAATATATAATTTTGTAAAACTATTATTGAGCTTGTGCTTGTTGTCTTCATCCACGGATCCGAGATATTCGTTGCTCCAAAAATTATATATATCTCAAGATCGTTGTAAGTATATTGAGCAGTGTATTGTAATGAACCCAAGAAACAATCTCAGTAATGCATTCCTCACAATATTGATTTCAATTAAAGTGATCATAGGTCCGCTCTCCTTTGTTTTGTTCACAAGGTTTGAACTTTCACTATATTTTGTGTTCGATTTGCGTCTTCCTTTTTTTTCCCTAAGCTAAATTCACTGAGCCGTATATTTTTCGAATTGATTTAAGATGAATCTGTTAACCAAGTTCCATATCATTGTATATATGGTGACAGAATAGGTGTTTTAAAATCGACTTGAATGTAAGCTGATTTGTGAAGATGACCTGTTTACGTCTAGCGTGTAGTTGACGGGTTTGATTTTTAAATAATCGTGAACAAGTGAGCATTTCCATAGAGACTCAAGAGTTGGTATGACAGTGGATTTTTTACGGTTAAATATTCGATAAATCTCGAAGTCGTTGGGATTGGGGAAAAATTATTATTATAATATATATGTGATTTCCATATATAATTTTTGAATAATACATCGAGGATTAGGAAGCAAATTTTAATATGCTAATAGAATTTTTGACAACGTTGACTTCAAAAATTAGTATTATAGAATTAGGGATTTAATAAAGTTAGGGTTTAAGTTAGGTTTTTTTTTTTTTTTTGGCAATATTATAGATTAGAATATAAATGGGATTTCTGGGTTTAGTGATTAGGGCAAAGCGTTTCTTACAAGGAAATAAGTCTAGGGCATCTAGTTTAGGACAAGGGTTAAGGTTTTCACTTTTAGGATTATTAACAACCATTAGGGTTTTCACTTAGGGTTTCCAAGCTTCTTACAAGTTAGGGAATACACATCATATTCATTTTTAGGGGATTTGTCTAAGGTTTGATAGGGAAACATCATGCATCACAAGAATATTTTCCATCTTCAACTATCCCATATTGACATCAATGACAACCTTGATTAACACTGCCAAATCCCTGCAATTAAAGGACATAATCTTCATCTACAACCATTTTTTTTGGTTTGAGCTGATCTAAGCACCCTTTTAATATATTGTTGTTTCCCATCATGGAGATCCATTTTAGCCTTACCCTGAGCCTTATCCAAATAGGATATCCTTCCCCTTCCTCATGAAACCGGGATCCTCCCCTTTCCCAAACATCCAAAATATTTCTTAGCATTGAACCTCAGATAATACCCATAATTAGAGGAATCTGATGGTGAAGGGAAAGGATCCATCTCCCCTTTGATGGGATCAGGATCCAAAGAGAGAGGGATATCCTGCACAAAAGCTGCAGGAAAAACATAAATATAAGAGGATGGTCGAGGGAGACAAGAGAAAATATATAAGTTCCTTAGACCCCCCACCTATTCCTTACCAAATATATAGAAATTAGTAAGAAAAAAGTTAATCGACGAAGATAGAGGGATAGAAGGAGAGCCCAGGAGGGAAGGCCCCGACCGATTCTGAGATACCAACATCTTTCCATCATCCCCGACTGCTGAGAAACCTCAATGTACTCCTCTTGATTGTTGATATCCACCTCTACACTGACCAAATCACTTCCAGTATCATGATAAAAATAAGGCCGAAGAAAAGGTAATCCCGAACATACCCCTTTCGAGCGCTTCTCCATATCGCTCCTGCGGAAACACCGACCATTTAAAGGGTGAAAGGAAAGCCTCCATACTGAGGCTAGATGACCATAGGGATGGCATATTCAGCATCTAAAAGGCACATTATCATATCTAACACCTTCTTAATCTCATAATTCCCCCACCTTAGATTCATGGTTTCCACAAGACCTTCTCTAACATTTATATTTACCAAAATCTGAGCCACTTTCTTTTGTTTAGTCTCCAGAAAGGAGAGGTAAGCTTCCATGAAAGTCTTGAGGATATTCCCAATGCACCTGAGGAGTTCCACATTTGAGTAACAAAGAAGAAAACCATGCAGCCTCACCCACAGAGGTACTGAATCCACCCTCTCCCTATTATCCTCAAAAAGAGGATTCCAGGGCTTGAGAAGAAAAGGAGTGTGATCCAAAGCCCAATTCTGATGCAACACCCACTGCAAATGACCTGCATCCAAAAAATTGAAGGCGAACCACCCCTTCGTGAGAGTCACAACCTCTGGCACATAACCAATAGCTTCCTTAGAGTTTTTTTCTACCCACAAAACCACAGATTTCAGAGCAAACGACCTCCCCATAGTCCTTCCCACCAGAGTTTGGTTAGTCATATCAAGCACCTGTGGCCAACCAATATCTTCTCCTAGCATATAATTATAGTTCGCCTTCTTTGATTTCATCTACCTTTTTCTACTGCACTTCCGAGATCCCCTCCTGGGATCGTTCCCTTCTGCAACATTGTTAAGGCTCGGACCCTTTCCCCCTACACCCCCAGGGCTAGGAAAACCACGCCATTCAGAACACCCAATATGGCCAGCTACAGACTCCAGTTCCTCATCCCCAGATGACCGACCTGCCAAGACACATCCTAGAAAAGGAAATGTTCCAGGGCCTCAATCCGATCAGAAAGGGATCCTCCTCCATCAATATCCCCTCCACGAAATCCTTTGAAGATTTCATATTGGGACCCATCCTCTACTGACCCTTGAAGAAAATGCTCCACATCGCTCCAGTGTTGAAACCCCTGCACATGCTGCCCATTCTCTGCATATAATATAATATAATATGGATTCATGTGCATCACAAATTATGAATATAATATGGATGGATGTGCATCACAAACTCACATACATTATTAAGCCCTCATAACCTTTAGACCATGTAAACCCCAATTGGTTGAAATATCATATTCCATGGTATAACTAAATCTAAATTCTAAATCCAAGTTAAAGCACCAACAATATTAAGGAGCCCTAAATTTTGTATATTTAAATTTTTCTATAAAAGTTAAAGCACCAATAATATTGAGGAGCCCTAAATTCTGTATATTTAAATTTTAATATAAAATTTAAAGAACCAACAATATTGAGGAGCCCTAAATTCTATATATTTAAATTGTTATATAAAAATAATTGCATCTGTAGGCTATAAATAGAAATTTTCCGCACATTGTATGCAAAACAAGGGTGCTTTGAATCCCATGTTAAGTTGTTTTGCACGTAATTTTTTACCATTGTTATCATCTAGCTAATATTAAATTTAGAAACATTTTGGGAGTGCACTAACTTTACTACTAGTATTGGGTTATTGTATATTAAAATTAGGCGAGGACATGGAATTGTGCATGTGAATCATAACAACAATATAACATGCAAGGGTGCAAAGCATAATGAACAATCTATCAATGCAATTTTTCTTTTCCAATAAAAAACTAAGGTTTAAAAATAATGATTTGGTTCGAATTTTACAACGAACATGGACTTGGTGTGTGCTAGTATATGGCTATGCCACATAGGTATTAAGTAGGATTACTTCTAAATCATGTGAGTTAGTGGATCGATGTAGCAACATGGGAGAAGGGGGTCCTCTCAAATATGACAACCAATATATATATGTAGCTATTGATCCATTAATGTTCCTTAAGTACACTCGTCCCCATTTATGGAAATATACCTAAGTATCGATCCATCCCCATACCTCATGGATTCACATCCCACGACATCCCAAGCATCAACCCATCCCCATCCCTCAGCTCTAGCTTCCAAATTTGATCGATAAGATAAAATGTAGTAAATACACATTCAATGCCAGCTCCATGTTGATTTCAAATGTTATCTCCCTACCCAAGATTTTAAATTAAAGATTTGTGCATGTTGGAAAGTCATAGGAGGATAGAAATAAAATAACACAAAATAATTAACACAATAACACAAGTTGTGACTCTTCTATTGATCACAAAAACTTAATTATTACAATGAATTGGGTGAGTGGTATTTAAACCTTTTTCGACTACTAAATTGACTAAAATAACTTGACATGCAATCACAGACTAAATTTGAATTTACCAAAAATATGACTTAACTCCACTTGACTCAACTTGACTCAATTAACTGACTCTCTAAATTTAAATAACTCTTCATGTGTGAGTAATTTTCTATTTTAACACTCCCCCTTAATTACGACCACTAAACTAAGACATGGCTCATGACAACTCAAACATGCATGTTGATATATGTCTCAGGTAGGCTTACAACACCCAAGTTTCCTCTATGAAACTTAAATATATATTTTTCTAATGGATTAGTAAATAGATCAACCAATTAATCACTCGATTTACAAGGCTTCAAGTGGACTTCTTCATTGCTCACAGGTTCTCTAATAAAGTGATATGTAGTTTCAATATGCTTTCTCTTTTGATGAAACAAATTATTCTTGGATAGTGCAATCACTGAGGTTTTTTCACAATATATTGTTGTTGATATTTGTTGTTTCTGCTTGATTCCATCAAATACTCTTCTTACCCATACTTCTTGGAATGTTGTTGATGTCGCTGCCACATATTTTGATTCTGCTGACTCACAATAGGCTGCTTATTAGATGTCCATGAAATCACACCTAAACCAAGATCGAACACATAATCATATGTGCTCTTCCTATCATCCAAATTTCCTGTAAAATCACTATCTTTATATCCAATCAAATAATTCTTCTTTTTGTTTCCTCCTAAGAGGTCATCTATTCAAAATCAGGGGGGTTAGAGTATGTATGCCTTCATAGACTTAGGAGTCAAATCATTGCGTGGAGGTGGGTCCCTTGTCCCACACACAAGAAGTTATCATACACCAATTTAGTGTTTTTCTTCACCATTACCTTAAAATTGGATAATAAAATAATAATACATTATGCCATAATCTCTAGTTCCTCTTATATATCTCTAATTTTGTTTTCCCAGTCTGCAATGTATGTCTTTTGGACTCTCCATAAATTTGGAAATCAAATAACTCCTTGTATAATATATGATCTTGTAGCTATGAGATACATGAGGTTTCCAACTAATATTTTGAATATATTTGGATTGACATATGATACTTTTTCATCCTTGCTTAATTTTGTACTTGTTGCAACTGGTGTAGGGACAAGTTTGCAATTATCTGTCCTCAATATTTTTAGCAAATCTCTAGCATAATTATTTTGGAAAATAATTTTTTTCTTCTTAGATTTCTCAAATTATATGCTAATAAAATATTTCACAAGAGCAAGATATATCGTCTTAAATTATTTAATCATGACTACTTTAAATTCATCTAACTCAAGGTCACTAGTATCAATCATGTCATCCACATATAAGAAAACAATACATTTTTTTCCATGGTCATTTAACTTTGTGTACAAGGTAGGATCAATGTTTCTTCTACAAAATCCATTATTGATCAGGCAGTAATCAATTATGCTATACCAAGCTCTAGGCACTTGCTTGAGTCCATAATGCGCTTTCATCAACATGTAAACCTTGTTTTATTTACCTTCAACTTCATAACCTGGAGGTTGTTCCACATAAATTTATTCTTTTAGAATTCCATTCAAGAAGGCTAATTTCATATCCATATTACATAATTTCCACTTTTTATAAGTTTTTGTGGCTAGAACTACTCTTACATTATCTAATCTGGCTACTAGAGAAAACGTTTCTCTAAAATCTATTCTCGATTGCTGTGAGAATATTTTTGCTACAAGTATTTCTTTAAGTCTGTCTGCAATTTCACCTTTCTCACATATCGGAACCTAGATTAGGGGAAAATATTTTCCAAAAATTCAAATTTCTCTGAATTTTAGCAAACCAAAATGATTACGACCAGCCCATTTCTAGGAATCCAACGCAACTCATTTCATTGAAAACCGAGTTCGGATGAAGAAGTTATAGCCTCTTGACCGTCGTTCAGAACAAACATTTTTTTTAAGAAAATTGAGAGTAGGAAGAGTCATTATTAGAAGATTGACATGATATGAATCCATTGGTATAGTTTTCAGAGCCAAATTATAAACTATAAAGGTTCTTTTATCACTTTGAAGAAAAGAGAAGCCTAGGGCCACCAGGAGTGAAGGGCATGCCTCGATTAGCTGAAGACCAAATTGGGTTCAAGAAGAGTAATTATTAGATATTTTATTCTTTGAACACAGTATAACATGTTGTAGAGGATTTGGAGCACTTCTAAAAGTGTTTTTGTCACTTTAGAGACTAAACAAGCCAAGGTCCACCAGGATGGGAGGTAAAGCCTAAATCAGCTAGAAACCAATTTCAGAGATTGAATAGTCATTTTTGAGGTTTTTTGGTCTTCTAAAGCAAATGGAGAAGGTTTCAAATCCCTTGTAGAAATATAGGTGCATGTAATTAGAAATTTGAACCTTAATCCCAGGAGGGCCTAGCTAGTTGAAGCAGGTCCATGGGTATGTAGCCCATGAGGGGTGAACTCCATTATCAGCCATTGTATTATGTGTATGTTATGTGTTATTTCTCTACATTTCATTTTTTGTACATGAGTTTTTAAAAGATAATTAACTCATAATTTTATCATCAAATACACATAAACCCCTTCACAATTGGTTAACTTGAGACGATCCTAAACACACATTTTTAATACTGATGAGGGGGCTAGCACAACAAAACTAGTTTTCCAATATTCAGATGAAGTTGGTATTAGAGAAAAGTTTAGCTAATTTTAGCCAAGGTTAGCTACAATAATTAGCTACTAGTTTTTGAATTTGTGTAAGGATAATTTAACTATGTGAAATTTTATGTGTGAAGGAGAAGGTCAAGATTGAGAGCTCAGTTCTCAAATCACAGCAAAGAAAATTTGTATGCATTGCAGGTGTGATGACAGCTTCATTAAGCAATGCTTCTAATCCATCTTCCTTATAAATATTCTTTGATAAAGAGATGTTACATAAGATCTAAATCATGAATGATATGATGGAAGAGATGTATGAAGATAAGAGGGAGAGAATTATACTTCAAGAGAAGTTGATTTCCATGAAGGAGAAGAAGCATGATATCCTTGAAAAGATACATGAGATGGAGACTCCGCTCCATGATGTGAAGGAAGCATTAGCTATGTATGTGCATGAAAAAGAGGTATTCAATTCAAGTTTTTCTTCAATTTACTCTCAAAATGAATGTGTAGGTTCTTTTTAAATACACATTAGAGGAATAGGGTCCAAATTATTGATGAAGATGGGCTATGAAGGTAAAGGATTAGGAAAACATGCACAAGGCATAGTTGAGCCAATTGTTGTTGAGGAAAGGCCTAAGTATTTGGGTCTTGGTTATGGAAAACATGATGGATAAAGCTCTAAATACAAGGAAGCACATGAAGGTGTTCCAATAAGGACTTTAATTTAATGTTCATTACCTCAAACTTATGAAGATTATGTTCATGGGGAATGAAAAAGTTTTACACTCACTTTGCAAGAAGGTGTTCATAAGCATGCAGCTAATGAGAATGGAAAACAAGAGGATGTTAAAATCTATAAATTCATTGAATGCATTGTTGGTATTCCAAAGAGTGTCACTACCTCACCAAATTCACCTCCTTAAGAAGGAGAGAAAGGTGAAATTTCAAGGTATAAATCTGATTTTAATCAAGTTGCTTTTGATTATGATAATACTGGTAAATCTTCACATAAGATTTGGAGAAAGTTTTCATGTTCCTTTTTTGGTTTGGATACACATAATGTTTCAAGATGTTGGAAGAAAATAGCCATGCACAGGAAAATTTCAAAGCAAAGGAAGAAGGAAGCCAAAGGTCCATTGGACAAAGCAAACCATGTTGAAAGGAAGATGCAATTTTTTTCACTGATTTCCATTAGCAAGGTCATATTGTAGACAAGTGTTCGATTTTGTATCCAAAAAGTCATCCAGGACATTTGAAGAAGGTGGAGGAAGAGAATGGCAAGATGGAAAAGAAGAGTCTGAGGGTGAGGATGATTCATATGATGAAGTGCAGCTGAAAGAAGCACCACTGAAATGGTTTTTTATTTTGTCTCTATAATGCATGTTTCATGTTTATGCCAATAAGGTGTTTGAAAGTGGAGTATGTTGACTTACTTTATCGCAGCAAAAAAATTTCATTTCAGCTCTTTAAGTACATGTACATATGAATAGGGTTCTTGTACTTAAGATTGTACTTGTGAGAGAGTTGAAGAATTGTATACATGCATGAGAGTTTGTGTGTATGAACTATGGAATTTTGATGGTTTCATTGTTCTTGAAAATGCATGAGTAATTGACTTGTGTTGGTTGATTGCTTTTCTTAACATGTATGTTTTCAACTTGAGAGTGTTGATCATTTGCACATGCATGAGTGTCGACTTGTGTTGGTCGATTATGTGTTACATGCATGTCATATCGACTTGTAAGAGTCGATTTTGTCTCCAAATATGAAAAGGAGATGTTGACTAAGTGTTTCATGAAATGTGAAATTCATTTTTTTTTGGGAAAATAATCGTCAAATTATTACACAAGCTTATGCTTGAATTGAGAGTTAGTCATTTGAAGAGGCATGTTTTGTCGACTTATGTTTGGTCGATGAGTTTTAACACCAAGATGTAACGGTACATGGCAATGTTCACAAGATTTGAAATTTGTTGCTTTGAAGGAGCAAGAGGATATGTCATCAATTTATGTTTCTTACATGATGTGTTTTTTAGATTGATGGTTGTGTTTGTGACAAGATGTCAAAAAAAAAGTTTGCAACCATTGTAGACCATTTTATGAGTTGACGCAAAGAAGAGAAGGATATGGCAAATGCATTCTTCTACATGTGGAATTTGGAACCATCGAGGTAAAAGAATGGTCATTTCTTTTCTTTTTATTACTGATGTTGGAACTCATTGTCGTAGTTCACTCGAATGGGCTTAATTTGGAAAATTATTTTCCAAGGAAAAGATTGCATAGAATGCATGCTTGTGCAAAGGAGGAACATGATTCTTAGTGGGAAGGCAATTAATTATTTTTCCAAGCACCGAGGAATTGATCTGGTACAAGAAAGTGTTATATCAGTCAAGAAGCAACCATCAAATGTTGGATTGGGTCAGCAACAAAAGGAGAACATTGGTTGAAGAGGAAAGCCATTTGCAAGGCAAGGCATGTCGGTGAACCCAAGTGGTTGTCATGGAAATTTTTCCAAGTAGAATCAAGATGATATAACTTGGGAAACATAAGAGTATTCATCTCCCATGAGATAACCAACTTTTGTGGGTCCAAAAGCATGGCAGTGGGAAGGAGTGATCAGAATCTGGATTAGGGAATTTTTTTTTCCCAAAATTCAAAGTGCTCATAATTGCACAAAATTAGAATGACTGTGACTAGACTGTCGCTAGGAATCCAACACAACTCTTTTTGTCGAAAACCAAGTTCGGATGAAGAAGTTATAGCCTATCGACCCTCATTCAGAATAGGAAAATTTTTAAAAACAATTAAGAGCAGGAAGAGTCATTCTTATAAGATAGGCATGCTCTTAATCCATTGTTATAGGTTTTAGAGGAAAAGGAGAAATTATAAAGGTGTTTTTGGCACTTTAAAGAAAAGAGAAGCCCAGGGCCACCAAGAGGGAAGGCCATGACTCGATCAGCTGAAGACAAAATTGGGCTCAAGAAGAGTCATTTTTAGATTATTTTGATTCTTTGAACATAATGGAATAGGTTTAAGAGGCGTTGGAGCTCTTCTGAATTTTTTTTTTTCACTTTCGACATTAAACAAGCTGAGGGCCACCAGGATGGGAGCTTAAGCCTAGATGAGATGGAAACCAATTTCAGAGATTGAATAGTCATTTTTGAGGTTTTTTTGTCTCCTGAAGAAAATTGAGTAGGTTTAAAATCAATTGGAGAAATACAGGTGCATGTAATCAAACATGTGACTCTTAATCCCAAGAGGGTTTAACTAGTTGAAGCAAGTCCATGGAGGGGTGAAATCCGTTATCAACCATTGTATTATGTGTATGTTTTGTGTTATTTCTTTGCATTTAATTTGTTTTACATGATTTTTTAAAAGCTAATTAAATCATAATTTGATCATCAAAGAAACATAAATCTTTACACATAAACCCCTTCCCAAATGGTTAACTTGAGATGATCCTAAACACACATTTTTAATACTAATGAGGGAGCTAGCACAACAAAACTAGTTTTCCTGTTAGGTCCCTATATCACTAGTATAGCCCCTTATTATTGTTAGTGTAAACCCCTTATTGTTATTAGTGTACCCTTGTAACCCCCATTTTGTTATTATTGTGCCCTTAAATTATTATTGTTAGGTCGGCTAGGATTACATTGGGCCCACTAGGATTACATTATGGCCCCATGGACTCCTATATATAGAAAGGAGGTTTTGTGAATTGTATCATCCAAGAATTGTTCATTCATGTAATGTATTGGAGGTTTCCCCCTCGAAGTGGCTTATTTCTAAGGCATTGATATCTCATTTCTTCTATTTTTGGAGCTGGTTACACAAAATTTGGTATCAGAGCTTTGGATTCTAGGGTTTCGCTGCTCCAAACAGGTCATAAGTGTGCTGAGAAGAAATTATTTTACATAGATTGTGAAGAAGAAGAAGAAAATGAACAAGAAGAGGATCTACACCAGGAACCACCCCTAGAAGAAGAAGAAATGAATCCGACCATATCATGTAATGTGCTGGCAGGAATTACCACTCCTCAAACTCTCAAGATAGAAGGACATATAAAGAAGAAAAGGGTAATAGTGTTGATTGATTCAGGTAGCACCCATAATTTTATTCATTATAAGGTAGCCAAGGAATTAAATTGTTTCCTATACCCAGCACGAGAATGTCAAGTGATGGTTGCAAATGGAGGAACTATAAATTTCTCTGGAAAATGCCATAATATCAAGCTAACCATGGGGGAATATGTATTGATTAGTCCAATGCTTTCCATTCCTATGGGAGGTGCTGATGTTGTACTAGGAGTACAATGGTTACAATCTTTGGGGACGGTAGCTTTTAATTTTCAAGAACTTTCTTGAAATTTTTTTCAGAAGGAAAGGAAATCGAATTACGGGGTATTGAAGGGAAGCCGGGAAAGATAATAAGCTCTAATGGCATGACAAAGCTTCTAAAGAAAGAACAACGAGGCGTAATTGCACAATTATGCTCACTAGAAGTTCCAACATCAAAATCATCAATTTCTGCAGATCTCCAACAAGTCTTGGACAATCATTCCAAGGTGTTTGAAACTCCCAAAGGACTCCCACCTATTCGTGATCATGATCATGATATTCATTTGATTCCGGGAAGTGTTCCTCCAAACATCAGGCCTTATAGATATCCTTACTTCCAAAAGAGCGAAATTGAACGTATGATTGCAGAAATGTTAGAGGCGGGTATAATTCAACCCAGTCAAGTTCTTTCTCTGCTCCTGTAGTATTGGTACACAAGAAGGATGGATCATGGAGAATGTGTCCGGATTATAGGGAACTCAATAAGCTCACAATTAAAGACAAATTTCCCATTCCTGTGATTGATGAATTATTGGATGAATTACATGGAGCAATTTATTTTACCAAGTTGGATCTTCGTTCAGGATATCATCAAATTAGAATGAAGACTGAAGATATTCCAAAAGCAGCATTTCGAACTCATGAGGGTCATTATGAATTTTTGGTCATGCCTTTGGCCTTACCAATGCACCTTCTACATTTCAAGGGTTGATGAATTCCATTTTCAAACCCTTCCTTAGAAAATTTGTGCTCGTATTTTTTGATGATATGCTAATCTATAGCAAGTCTTGGAAGGATCATGTTGAACATGTTGACGGGGTGCTCAAAATATTGCAGGAGAAACAATTATATGCAAAAACATCCAAATGTTTCTTTGGAGTACAAGAGGTGGAATATCTGGGTCATATTGTATCTCACGAGGGTGTTAAAGTAGACCCTAACAAAATTAAAGCCATTAAGGAATGGAAAGTCCCCACAACCATAAAGCGGTTGCGAGGATTTCTCGGGTTAACAGGGTATTATCGCAAGTTTGTTAAGAATTATGGGAGAATAGCAGCACCTCTAACAACATTATTGAAGAAAGATGCATTTTCATGGACTCCTGAAGCAACTAAGGCCTTTGAACGTCTTAAGAAGGCAATGTGCCATGCACCGGTCTTAGCTACGCCAGACTTCACAAAAACCTTTATTGTGGAATGTGATGCCTCAGGAAATGGAATTGGTGCAGTTTTAATGCGGGAAGGAAGACCCATTGCTTTTGAAAGTCGTCCAATCAAAGGAAAGTATTTACAGAAACCTATTTATGAGAAGGAAATGTTAGCAATACTACATGCACTAAAGAAATGGCGAACTTACCTAATGGGAAGACACTTCAAGGTGAAAACTGATCATGATAGTCTTAAACACTTTTTGGAACAAAGACTATCGTCAGAAGAACAAAAAAATGGGTCACAAAGATGTTGGGTTATGACTTTGAAATAATCTACAAAAAGGAAAGCTGAATGTTGTTGCAGATGCACTCTCAAGAAAGAATGAAGAGGTGGAAGCATTGCTTTGTGCCATTTCTATTATCCAACCAGATTGGATAACTGAAGCAAGAGATGAATGGAAGAAGGACAAAGATGTATGGATACTCATTCAAAGTTGCAGCAAGATCCTAGTACATCTGATACATTTAGTTGGAAAAATGATTCCTTATGGTACAAAGATCGCTTATATCTTTGTAAGAATTCCCAACTAACACAAAAGATTCTTCTGGAATTGCACACTTCTCCTTTAGGAGGACACTCAGGATTTTTAAAAACTTACCACAGGGTGAAGAAAGAATTTTTTTGGGATGGCCTTAAATCTGATATTCGAAAGTTTGTGGCGGAATGTTTGGTTTGCCAACAGAATAAAGTGGAAACAATTAAGACCCCAGGACTTCTACAACCTTTATCCATTCCAGGTCAACGTTGGGAGGAGATTTCAATGGATTTTATCACGGGTTTACCTAAGTCCGAAGGAAAGAGTGTCATCATGGTGGTAGTTGATAGACTTACCAAGTATGCACACTTTTGTGCATTATCTCATCCATTTAAAGCAAGTACGGGTGCTACTACATTTATGGACAGAATTCAAAAGCTACATGGAAGCCCAAGGGTTATTGTGAGCGACAGAGATCCCATTTTTACTGGAAATTTTTGGACGGAGTTATTTTCTTGTTTGGGTACTCAATTAGCTCATAGCTCATCTTATCATCCTCAATGCGATGGTCAAACTGAGATAGTAAATAAATTTTTGGAAGGATATCTTCGTTGTTTTGTATATGATAAACAAACACAATGGGTCAAGTGGTTACCTCTCACTGAATGGTGGTATAACACTTCCTTCCATACTGCAGCAAAAATGACCCCATTTATGGCACTTTATGGATATCATCCACCATCCATCACATCATCTTTAGGGGAAAATTCGAAGGTTCAAGCAGTGGAAGATCACATCGAGCATCAGCAAGAAGTTCTCCAACTCTTAAAGGATAACCTGAATTTGGCACAAAATCGAATGAAACAACAGGCAGATCAACATCGTAGCGAGAGAAGTTTTGATGTAGGAGATTGGGTATTTTTACGACTACAACCATACAAACAAATGTCCCTCAAGCAAGCAAGAAGGATAATAAATTATCGCCAAAGTACTATGGTCCTTACAAGGTGTTGCAAAAGATTGGTACTATGGCATACAAATTGGAGCTTCTTGCTTCGTCGCGAGTACATCGAGTTTTCCATGTTTCATGCTTAAAGAAGGTTATAGGTGAAAATATTCCAGTTCAAACAATATTGCCAGAACTTGATGAGGAAGGAAAAATCATATTAGAACCGGAAGCGGTCACGGAAACAAGAACTCGACAACTACGGAATCGATCAATTTCGGAGTATCTCATCAAGTGGAAGAACTTACCCACTGAAGATTCTACATGGGAGGATGAGAATTTTATACAGAAGCACCCAGAGCTACTCAAGTGTTGAGGACAACACTTTTTTGAAGGAGAGGGCATGTTAGGTCCCTATATTACTAGTATAGTCGCTTATTGTTGTTAGTGTAAACCCCTTATTGTTATTAGTGTACCCTTGTAACCCCCATTTTGTTATTATTGTGCCCTTAAATTATTATTGTTAGGTCGGCTAGGATTACATTGGGCCCACTAGGATTACATTATGGCCCCATGGACTCCTATATATAGAAAGGAGGTTTTGTGAATTGTATCATCCAAGAATTGTTCATTCATGTAATGTATTGGAGGTTGCCCCCTCGAAGTGGCTTATTTCTAAGGCGTTGATATCTCATTTCTTCTATTTTTGGAGCTGGTTACACAACATTTCCCATATTCATATCACTAATTCAACTTTTTATTGTACACCGATTTTACACCAATGATATTTTTATCCTTTAGTAAATCAACCAAATCCCATGTATCATTATTTTCAATAGCTTCAATTTCTTCATCCATCGCTTGCACCCAATTTTCATCTCTGATTTCTTCTTCAAACAAAGAAGGTTGGAATGAAAACAATTAAAATTTTGAATTAATGTTCAAATCATCATAAATATATTTCATACTTATCATATTTCTCTTACCATTGCTTGATTCATTTCCTGAATGAATGCTAGGATAACTTTGGTTTGATGATTTGCTTGAAGATCCACGTTGCTCAAAAAATATTGGAGTTCTTTCTAGTGTATGGCCTTATGATTCTTGCTACTCATTATCTACTACATCCTATTCCATTAATGGTGTTGGTGCAACAATTTTTTTTTTTACAGTCCCATTCCATGACTCTTGATATTTGAACAGAACATCTCTGTTGATCATGATCTTCATAGTGACAAGGTTATAAAATTTGTAAGCCTTTGATTGCTCACTATAACCAGTAAATATGAATTTTTCACTTTTATCATCCAATTTCATCCTTAGCTCCTAAGGCACATGTTCATAAGCTACACATCCAAACAATTTGATATGAGATACGCTATATGACATACTTGACCATGCTTCTTCTGGTACTTTGTTCGTTACACTCTTTGTAGGATATTTGTTCATCACATAAACAACCCATGCAATTTATTTTTCCCAATACTCATTAGACAAGTTTCTTCCTTTCAACATGTCCCTTTCCATGTTCATAATTTTCATGTTCTCTCTCTCTGCTACACCATTTTGTTGTAGTGTTATCTGGTTGTATATTTTTTTATGATTCCATGTTGTTTGGAGTAATCATGGAATTCCTTTGAATCATATTCTCCACCACAATCGGAACTCAATATATTGATATCCCAATCATTTTGGTTCTATGCTAAGGCTTTGAATTCTTTTAACTTTGAAAAGGTTTCAGACTTCTACTTCAGGAAGTAAACTCAATTATTTTGGCTATAGTCATCAATGAAAGTGAGAAAGCAACAACTTCCACCAATAGACAACGTCCTCATAGGTCCACATAGGTCTATATACACTAGCTCAAGAGGTTTATTTTCTCTATATGCAACTCCCTTTGGAAACATATCATGGTGTTTCTTTCCCAAGATGTAACAATCACAAGTACTAGAATTTTATTTGATGGGAGGTCTTATCACTTAGAAAAAATGAAAAATCATTTGACATAGTATTAGAGGCTAATGTGTCAAAGGTATGGTCATAGAATTCATTGTTCATTACTTGGTTAAAGAAAATTTTAAATTTTTCTTATTACCTTATCCTAATGTCCAAACCCACCCCCATTCAAGTCATTTCATGTCAAATCATTCATTATTTCCTAACATATTTAATTTCCCAAGCATAAAACTCCGGAAAGGTCATTTAGCCAAGAATCCCTACTTTTGTAGTGAATTACACAGAAAAACACACTTTTCGCTACGTAACTGTTAATACTTTCGTAGCAAAACTGCCCAGAAATACACTAAGTATGCTACGAAAGGAGGTGCTCCCGCCTGTCTCTTCAAAATAGCTGTTAGGTGTTATTCAATGATTGAAAGGGTTGGGATAGATTCCATTTGAGTAAGTTAGGGTTAAATCAAGATACAATGGTCATGGTTGAAGTCATTATTACCATTTTAAGTATATATGAGTCATAATTATGCCATGAGTTGTCATCGAACTTTAAAATCTTTCCCAATTGATTCATTTTTCATTCTCCACTCCCTCTTTGCATGTTATTGAGCTCTGGAGAGATATTTCACTAAGCACAGGTTGTGGTGGGTATTTTCAAAGGTTTACAGGTATCACTGATCAAGCGAGGCAAAGAAGACATAAAAGTACCATGGCTCCAAAGAGGAAGACCAACAAAGGTGGCCACTGTCTTAGATATGAACCATCAAACATGAACCTGATAAATGAAGACCCACATTAGGGGAATTTTGAGGTCTAAAATGGGCCTCCTAAGGAAATTATAAAATAATAGTGGAAAAAATCAAATAAGATTTGATGACATCATCAAATTTTAGAGGGAAAACGAAAAAACTACTTTTTCAACTCGTATTTTCAACTTATCTCCAAAATTTTTTACTCAAATTTCGAACAGGAGTACTCATAGGATGAAAATTTTAATTCCTCATCAAATGAGTACTCATGTTTCATACTTTTTATGTACCCTCCTACATGAAAAATGAGAAATACATGAAAAACGTGATCGCAATCATGCTTTTTCATGTTTTTCTCATTTTTCATGTAGTAGGGTCTATCGAAAGTATGCAACATGGGTACTTCTTGGATGAGGAATTAAATTTCTCATCCAACGAGTACCCCCCTCAAAATTTGAGTGGAAAATTTGGGAGATAAGTTGAAAATATGAATTAAGTAGTTTTATTATTTTATTATTTTTTAATCTTATTATCCTTTTACTTAAAAAATGGTGAATCATTCCCCATGGTTGACATCATCATATTGAATCCTATTGGTTCTTATAAAGTTTAATTTGTTTTTACTTTTTTCTTAGGAGGCCCATTTTAGACCTCAAAATTCCCCTAATGACAACTTCAGAAGTTTTTAGAAGAATAGGGTGTTTGGAGTCTTGCAAAAGATTGAAAGGATGCCATGTACAGGTTTCTAAATATTTTGCCCTAAATTTCAATGGGACAACTGCAAAAGTGGGAATGCTAAACCTCACTATAACACCAGAGAGTATTGCAGCAACAACATGCATTCCAAGATGAGAAGAACAATGGTTCAAAGGTTTCAAATTTAACATGCAGGAATGTAAATATTTTTTCAAGCCAGAACATAGCGAGGTTGACCTTAAAAATGCCATTCCAACGAGCTGCATGAAAAATACTTTCTCAAAGCTACTATTTATCATTCAAAATTACTTCGCTTTTGAAGGGAGGTATCATAAGGTTTATTCTTACCACTTCAAGCTTCTGCTACATTTTTTTGGTAAGAAATCTCCTAATTTACCTTTTTAATTATACAGAAGCTTAGAAAAAATGGCAGATAAAGTTCAAGCTAAATCTGAAGGAAGTGAAACCTCACTTTTTCATCATGGTTTAATAAAGTTGTTGTTTTTAGATGAGTTAAAAATACTAGGCAGATACTGGTCTTATCTTCTATTTGTCAGTGGTTTTGAAGTGGATTCCATAACCCCTAAAATAACTCCTAAACCTAGAGGTATAACATCACCTTCAATGGTAGAGAAAAGTGAACCAATAATCATGGAAACAGAGCAATTGCAGAAACTTGATACGCCTGTTGTTTCACCTAAAAAAAAGAGTCAACTATGAAAAAACATGGAAGTAAAAGGATTAAAAGAAGCCAAAAAGTGGCTAAGTGCAAGTTATAATACATTGTGCATGCTATTGATATTGAAGAGACTCCCATAGTCCAAGCTGAGGATGCAGATGAGGGAGGAACGAAGTTGAAGAAAGCTAAATCAGCAAAGAAGTTAGAGTTTGAAGGTGAGGATGTAGGTTTTATGTTTCATGCTAGGAAAACCATGACAAGACATGCTAGAAAGCTCTTCGAAAGTAGTAAAGAAGTTTTTAAGGTCACTGAAACTACCCAGCCATTACCAAGCATTATTAACCTTTCATCACCTGCTAAAGAAGAATCAATCATTAAGCAAAAGAAAGGAAAGGATAAAATTAATAAAAAAAACAGAGTTTGAGGTTCTTTAGGAGAAGTTGAAGTTAGAAAATCATGAAATAATAGTCTTGAAGAAAGAGGCAAGGAAACATAATGTCCAAAAAGTGTAGTTTGATAAAATGAAAGAGATTTGGGAAGAGAAGGCTGATAGTGTGTCAAAGACCTTAGATGATGCACAACAATTAATCAAATGGACTATTCCATTAAGGAAAGAGGTGAAGCATGTTAGAGGAGAACTTGCACTTGAAATATAGCAACATAAAACTAAAAGACCAAGTCAAATACCTCCAAGAGCAATTAGAATTGATCCATGAGGAGCTGGAGAAGAAGGGTATAAAGATGATTGTAGTTGAGGAACCCATAGCTCAACTCATCATTAATGAAGAGGAAGCACCTCAAGGTTCTTAAGTTGAGTTTTATTACGTTTTAAGAGGTTAATGGCATGTTGAAAACCAATTTTATACAGCTGGAGGGTACCTTTTTAAAACAAGGTCAAAATCTAGAAATTACACAATTTTCCACAGTTTCGTAGCATTTCCCAGGCTTGAAGCTAGGAAAACGGAACGAAAATTTCTGTAGCTATATTTTTTCCTTTAAAACCACTTTTTGTAGTTTTCAAGAGGGGAGAATGGTGATGATGAAGTGTCATGTCATTATGGATACCATTGAAGAGAAAATAAGTAGAAAATTTGAGTGAAGAAGTCATTTTTTGGACGCTATGAAAGCACACTATGAAACTGCCATGTTTTTGTAGCGAGCTATCTTTGAAGGTTTATGAGAATTTTAAAAGAATTTTTGGACAGGTGGACACATCGAACAGGTCAAGGGACCTTGTTAGAAAATATTTATGACTTGAAGACAATGAAATGGAGACATCTCATCAGCTGGAGCGTTCGTTGAAGATAGGGTCCTGTTGTACTGAAAAATAGGGTTTGTTTCCATATGTTGAGGAGGATATTTAAGATGTCAAGTAGTGATGAGCTATTTCATAGCTTATTTGAACATGTGAAAAATTAGTTGTTAGATATGTAATTATTTTAAGAGATAAGGTAGTTTGATGTAATAAATAGGAATTTGAGTCCTATTAGGAAAAGGACTGTTTTACAGTATAATTGTCATTTTCTGATTAAAAGACATGTTTTTATGTTATGTAAGGTGTCATTAGAAGAATTTGATGAATCTAGCCAAGAGGTAGATCATATTTGATGTAAGAATGTCTATTTAAAGGTAGATTATCAAAGTTGTAAAGGGTTGGAGATTTTTTGCACTACTACTGCTTTATGTAATTTGACTTATATCAGTAATACAGAGGAATTATTCTTGACAGACCCGAGATTCTCATGGATTTTTTAATGCCTTTTTGGTATATATTTTTTATGTGTACCACTTGCAGTAGATTTCATATTTATTACTCATAATTCATATATTTATGCTCTGACTTCCTTTATTGATGAAATGATTGTGTTTCCCTATGTTCTATATGTGATTTTCCTTTGTTAAAAACTCTTATCTACCTCAACTTCCATGTGAAGAAACCTTGCCACTGAATCTACTAATTTGTTAACTCCATAAGCCCAATGGTTGCAGACCTGTATTCTTTTCAACCTACATACATCAAAATCAAGTTACTTTTCAAATAGAGTTAGCCATCTAGTTTCATCATAATCTAATATCATAAACCCCTTTGAGAGATCCCTCTCAGAATGAAGAGGCTAAGCTTCAGTCACAAGCTGGTTTGAAATAGTTACATAGAGTTGTCTGATTAGCAGCCAATCAAGTTCAATTTTCTGATAACAGGAGGTAACCCTCTAACCATTTGTTTCTTCTGCAACAATATTAAACCATAGAAGTGAAAGTGTCCAAACCGAAATTTCCATAACCAATAATCATTAGAACATGCAACTGTAAATAAACTAGTCTGATCATTGTAACTCATGATTATGGGAAATAGTTTATTCCTCATCATCTATGCATTTTCTATCAACTTATTGTGTGGGGGATTGTCATATATAACACACTTATGTTCTTGAAAGATAACTATGTATCCCTTCTATGTTAATTGACCAACACTTATCAAATTATGTTTGAGACCAAAGACATAACATACCTCTGAAATTGTCTCTGGACCCCTCTGCTTGGTCATAATGTTGACCAATCCTTTTCCATCTACATACAGATACTCGTAATTCCCCAACTTTACCTATGTCTTCACATATTGATCGAAATTTGCAACCAAATTCTTGTTTCCTGTCATGCGGTTAATATAACCATTGTCTAATGACCACACATTATCAAAAGATTCATGCATGGTATTTTAAGCTAGGAACATGGAGTTACTATTATTTGTAGTGACATTAGCTCTCTGGTTTCCTTGATCAACTATCATCTTCTTGCAATCACAGACATAGCGACCAAATTTATTCCAGTAAGAGCATCTAACCTTTTATTTTTCAACTCTTTTATTATTGTTGAAGCCTATGTTGTTGCTTCCAATTTCATTTCATTTCTGTTCTTGACCATCTCTCTGATGACCATGTCTTCTACCTCATCCTCCACCTCTTAATTTACACCAGCCTCATCCTCTGTCTCTTGAAATAGAAACCTTATTTTTGAAGGTGGCTTCTAAAGTGGAATCCTTATTTTTGTATATCCTTGCCTCATGGGATAGAAGTGATCCCATCAACTCATCAACTATTAGCATTTATAAATCCTTGGCTTCTTTTATCGCTGCTACTATAGAATCAAATTTTGTAGACAAAGATTTGAGGACCATCTAAACCATTGTTTGATCTTTAATATCACCACCATAAAGTTTTAACTGATTTACGATAGTCATGACCTGATTCATGAATGAATTGGTGTCATGACCCAATTCATGGATGACTCACAATTTTTAAAATGGGTGGAGAATTCTTCAATAAAAAACTTGAGTTTATAGAATGACATTTCGCGCCTCCTCGTTACCCCCCACACATAGTTGTTCAGGCGAATGGTGTTCCTCAACGCAGACATGGAGAAGGTGACAATGTAGCTTTGGAAGTATGATGTGGTGTTCTTGCAAGCACTAGTGGGGATGGAGAGGGAAAAAAAGTCCTGCTTCAAAAAGCATCTCCAGCATCACATGGACCCTGGGGTAGTCCTGCTCCTAGACTCACGGAATCAAGGAGGGATATTTGTTGAATGAGGATTGGAAAGCATGGATGTTCCTCGAGGACTATGAGAGGCAGGTACAGGGGAAGTGCCTAATCGAGACTGGGAGGGTGTCACAAGGATCCATTTTGGCACATGAAGCGATGGGTGCGTTTATCAACCATTGTGGGTGGAATTTGTGTATAGAGAGCGTGGCAAATGAGGTTCTGATAATCGTGTTGCCTTTGTAGGTGGAGCAACTAGATAATGCCCTACTTTTGGTGAGGGAAGAAAAAGTGGCTGTGGAGATGTAGTCTATTAACGGGGTCACTGGAAGGAATGTGGTAGAGAGGGAGGTGTGGATTTAATGAGTGTCGAAAGTGTGGAGTTGAAGCGGAGAGTGGAGGTTGTGAGTGAAACTATTGTTTCTGCCATTTTCCATGAGGACGAAGTTGCTTGGAGAAATTTGGATTCGTTTATTGAGTATGCGAAAGCATGAGTATTGATCGCTCAAAACACAAATTTTTTATATTTTTTTTATTTTATTTTGGCGAGGATGTGCACCATTGGTATGGAAAGGCTTCAATTTCATGAAGTCATAATAACCCAAACATTGATTTTTTTGTCAGAAATTCCACGAGAATTAGACTTTATTTAATGTGGAAAATTCAAGTGGATCCATGAGGACATTTTCTTTAGTTTTTTCTTGGTTAATTTTGAATGCCAGATGTAAAAATGTAAGAAGTCATATTATTCTCCTTTTTTCATGGATAGGTTATTTATTACTAGGTTTGATATTTCAAATTTATCTTATTTTTCAATTAAAAATATTGTGATAGTTATTTTTTTTCATATCAATTAATTTTAATTTATGTAAAAGAAATTCTCATTTTATATAGAAATTTTGTGTAGGTCGTACATTCAACTTTTCAAGGAAGAACTATACTTATAAATACAATATAATTTAGACTATGGTATGTCAAAGAAGGTAGTCCATTAATTTTAAAATCGTGAAATTATTAATATTTATATTAAAATTTACCTTTTTCATTATAAATGATTTTAGCCAGTGTAGATTCATAAAATTACATTTTTCTATTATAAATGATTTAAACTAGCATAGATTTATATTAACTTTGGAATTATTAAGCCCTAAGAGGGATCAAATATCTTGTGGTGCAAATGGTGCAAACCTCTATTTCTAGCTTATTAAAGTTTTACCATCTAACAATAGATCTTAACCTTTTCCTTGAGAAACTATGACAGAGGTGCACCCACTTGTGACACATCAACCGTTAACATGAGGAGATTTTTGTTTGCGAAATTTTGACCGAATTACCTTCACACTACTAAATGCCTTAACAATACACCCTATCACCATCTATTCTACACCGCATAAAATTTATATAAATATAATTAATAATTAATATTTATATTTATATAATATATTTCTTCACTTTCGAAATTACATTTTACCATTATAAATTATTAAAACAGTACATCTTCTTCAATATAAAAGTTAATCAAAGTTATACTAATAAATATTTTTACATATAATTTGATTAAATTAATATAAAAGTTAATCAAAGCTATACAAATATTTTTTTTTACATATAATTTTAATAAATAATTTATATAAATAATTATTAAAGATATTTAAAAATTTGAGAATTCCAATAGATTTTTATTTTAAAAGGCATTTTATTTTAATAAGTTTATTTTATTCATATTCGAAATATTACATTTGTGACCTGATCCAAGCCATTGATTTGTGATTAGGAAATGAGACCAATGGTAGTGCATTAAAACTTTTGTATAAGAAAAATGAAAAATTAAAATTGTGCAAAAGGAAGATATATAGAAAAACCATAGAGTGACTACAATGAGAATTCTTCCTTAAATAAATTTTTGTATGTTGTAAAATAAATTATAATTAGAAAAAAAAATTATTGGGACCTACTTTTCATGTTATGATGTTTTAAATTAGTTCCATGTTATGGCCTAAGTCCTACATTTGTAATTTTGTTTCATCAAAAATCATAATTATTTCATATTTTGTGTCGTTTTTATCGAGCAAGACTTTTCCCACCAAAATCTTCATATGTCACTATAAATTTATGGTGCAAAGATATTGACTCTGCCAACCACAAGTGTGGTTGATGTTAGGAACCCAAGATACAATATCTACAAAAACTTTGATTTGAACTAAACAATGATATTTGAACTATTTAATCCTCAATCTCTTGCAACTCAATGATGAATTTTAGATGGTGTATGCACCCAAAGTGGACCAGTTAAGGACTCAAATTAGTATCTAACTCATGAGCCATCTATAACCCCACATCTAACTCTTCATTTGTAAAAACAAAAATCATTCTTGAACCATAATTGAGTTTCGAAGAACCAAAGACAATTGATAGAACAACACTATGGTGATAGTATACTACCCTTATAAGGTGTTCCTTTAAGGCCTATCGTCAACACCATAGGAGCACCAACATATGAATTAGTCAAATATGTGGCTCGCACCCTCGCCCCTATGGTGGGTAATACTAGCTCTTTCATGAAAGACTCCAACCAATATGTTGATTTCATTAAAAAAGCTAAATTAGATCCAGATGACAAAATTGTTAGCTTTGATGTTGTACAAATTTTCACCAAAATCCCATTTGATGAAGTCGTGCAAGTAGTAAAAGAAGTAGAAGATCTGCAAACTGCAAAACTCGCTGAAATATGTCTTTGCTATACCTTTTTCACCTTCCAAGGGGAAATATTTGAACAAACATCTGGAGTTGCTATGGGATCTCCATTATCCCCTATAGTGGCAAACCTCTTCATGGAGAAATTTGAAAAGAAGGCTTTGGACTCTTACCCATTAAAACCCAAATTTTAGATAAGGTTCGTAGACGACACCAATGTCAATTGGCCTCATGGAGATGAGAAATTAAATAACTTCCTAGACCACCTCAACAGCATATCCAAAGATATCCAATTTACAATGGAAGGTGAACAAAACAACTGAATCCCTTTCCTTGACATACTCCTCTCCAGAAATGAAGACGGATCCCTTGGACACAAAGTGTTTAGAAAGAAATCACACACGAATAATTATCTACATGCCAACTCACACAACTACCCAGCCCAGAAGACAGGGGTGCTGCTGACTCTCTTTACACGAGCTTTTAGAATATCAGACAAAACTCATGTGGAAAAAGAAATTGAATATCTGAGAAAATCCTTCATAAACTTGGGATATAGCAATAAGGACATTAACAAAGCTATTTAAAGAGCTAGATCCAGAAAAAAAAGAATGATTACTGACAAACCATCCACTACAAAAGCATACCTCCCTTATATTCAAGGGGTCACAGACAAGATAGCCAAAGTTCTAGCCAAAAAGGGCATTAGAGGAACCTTCAAACCTCTTGTAACCATCATGCAAAGAATGAAATCGGTTAAAGATGACCCCAACCACCTCCAACAAAAATGTGTTTACAAAATCAATTTTTCATGTGGAGATTGCTATATTGGGGAAACAGGTAGAACCTTTAAAATAAGGTTTAAAGAAAATGGGGCGGAGATTAGGCTTGGAAGAATTGAAACCTCAGCTTTGGTAGAACACTCGAGAAAAACATGTCACCACATATGCCTTGAAGAAGTAGTGGTCATTGCCAAAGAAAAACATCATTTCAAATGCAAAATACATGAAGCCTTGGAAATCATAAAACACCCTCACAACCTAAATAGAGATGGAGGCTTAGAAGTTAGCAGAAACTGGCTCCACGTGCTGTCCCGTTAAACATCTCACACCCTTGATTCGTTGGTCTCCTTGTACCCCTACCCTTCCTTCGTCCCTTTATGATCTTTAAATTGAATTTTTCTTTCTCTACCTTGTACCCTTTCCCCTTCCCTCTACCCGCCTGCTCGCATCAAACCCTTACCCTTCTCCTTGCCCTTACCATACTACCCTTCGTTATCCTTAATAAGTTATGAGTAATTATTTAAAAACACCCTTATAAATATCCTATCAATATCTTAAACCTTATACATTCACCTAGACCATTACATCTCCTTATTAGACACCTTACATTTCCTCCAAATTTTGTTACCAAAATGACTCTAATAGAGTAAATGAACGACACTGTGGGCACTTGCTTTCGTGCAAGATAGACCTCAAAGGGGTAATAGGATTCGATAAGGGGCTCCCACACTCTTCATTCACCTTATTCTACCTTAATTCACCTTATTGTACCTTAATGACACCATTCCTATCCTCAAAACACTCTCGTATCCCCTCCTGTAACAAAACAGGGCCTCCTATAACACTTCCTATAGAAGACCTGTAACATTTTTTTCTTCAACCAAATTCACTCTAGATTCCTACCGTTGGATATTGAAGTTGAATAATGGCCCACGAGCCTTGATTTAATGATCAAGGAATACTCTAATACCACTCCAACCCCATCCTCTCCTCACTATAAACATAAGACATAAAATAGGATTAGAATTAGTGTTTTTTCATAATTGTGTTTAAGATTGAATTTATCATTTTCAAGTAAGTTGAAAATAGATAAATGGTTCATACAAGTAGGTTTTTAATTTGATTAGGCATGAAAATAGAGAAACATGGTTTACATCTTCAACTATACTAGCCATTTCCTTTCATGCAATTTCAATTAGCATTGACATTGAATAAATTTCATTTTCAATTCTGTAGTTAGAATTATGTTAATATCCTTGCAATCATGAGATGATTTTCTCTTTGCTGTTAGCTAGAGGAGTGGTATATGAACAAATTTATTTGATCTCATGAATGAGGGTGACATGAGTATAACCTAACATGTTGTGCGAATATCACTGTCATCACTAAGTTTTTACTAACCCCATGTTGATAATTTAAGTTAAGAAGACCTTGGGAGTTGCAACATCAGTGGTGAAATACCAGGGCCCATCACTTTTTGGCTTCGTTTCCTAGGAGGTGTCTAAGTAGGAGTTGTTTCTACTCAAGATTTACTTTTTTTGCATCAATTTTATTGTTTTGAAAACTGAAAAATTTAAAAAAAAAAAAGTTAGTTCTTTCATGCATTGTAAGAGTAGGGATAGTCAAGGGAAATTATTACCAAAAACCCCCACCACCTCAAGCAATCAACCTTCGTTATTAGGTGATTGTTCACTTCCCTCTCTGATCACAAGGGAGCAACCTGAAATTTTTAAGGAACCCATATGGGAAGAAGAACCTACCTCACCTACCCAAACCATGGCTGAGAATAGGAACAATGATTTTTTTCCTATCATAGAAACCAATGGAGAGGTTAAAATGAAGAATATAATCCTTGCTTCACTTCCAGAGTTCCATGGCCTAAACTTTGAGAACCATGTCACCTTCATGTTTTATTTTTTTGTTCTTTGTATGACCTATGACTATGCCTCTGATGAAAATAAGATAAATATTTTTCCATTTACCCTCAAATATGGAGCCTTGCACTAGTCTATGAGTATATCTAGAGACACAATCACTACTTGGGCCCAGATGATGCAAGCCTTCAATTAAAAATACAAGGATTATTGTAGGAACAAAGAAATAGAGGACGAAATCTCTAGGATGACCCTTGGGCCTGATGAATCCTTAGAGGACTATGCAAAAACATTGCAACTCAATTATAGAAGGGCTATTTATAAAATTTATCCTGAGTCACTCAATCTATTTCTTCTCTAAAGGGTGGTGTAGATAAAATCTACTTCATTAACCAAAGGAGGCCCCAAACCCCTCGACCAAGGCATGGAAGCTGGACATTGTCCTCATTACAATCCAAATTAGCATGCACCTTTTCATTCTTGGTACCCATAAACTCCTCCATCATGGTTCACACCTCCTCCTTGGCCTTATGCTCCTCAATATCCTCCTCAAACTATCAACCCTCCTTTCTAGCCATATCCACCCTAATCTTCTCAATGGGGCAACCCCTCAATAGGGTGGAGGCCTCCAAAAACCCATCCTCTTTCTTTATTGCCTCCACCTCATGGGGGCTTCACTCAATGAACCTCTAACATATCTCATGCGTTCATGGAAGACTAAACAATACCCCTAATTTGATTACATATTAGAAAATACCTCTAAAAATATAATTATTTAACCCCCTACCAATATGAACCCAATACACCTCCCGAATTTAAAAATCCCCTACTTTCACTAGATATTGTAGGTATTGATTTTTTGATTAACATTTTTTTATACCCCTTTAAATTTTTTCATTAACTTTGAGCTCCAGTTTTTATACCTTCCAATATGAAAACCCTTTACCCCATATATATCCCACGATATATTAAGTATTTTTCTCCTCAATATATATCTCCCAATATGAACCCATATGGTATGGTATTGATCCCTAGTGAATGCCCCATGCTCCACCTAAACCTCAACCACAAATTCCTCACCATACTCCACCTAAGAAACCTTAAATGTTTGCTCAACCCAATTTGAACCCAAACAATAAGCAAGAAAAACATGTTTACATTAGGGAGACATTATATCCTACTTATGTTGTGGAAATCCAACAAATGAACCTTCGGTCCAGGAAGGTGATCCTAGATAATTACCCAACTTCTCCACCTAGAGATATTGAAGAGAAGAAGGAAGATACTTCCTATCAAGCCAATGAACCTCCTTATCATGAAATTTTGGTTCACCCTAAATAGCAAACCAAGGAAGAGGCTGAAATATTGGGTGAATTAATGAACTTGTGTGTCAAAATACTCCTTCTCGAGGCCATGAAGGATGTTCCCACTTTCAAAAATCTTATCAAGGAAGAATGTTTCAAAAGCCATTTGTGTTGTGAAACCAACTCCAAAAATAGAAGAAAAGATATATCAACGCCTTAGAAATAAGCCACTTCGAGGGGGAAACCTCCAATACATTACATGAATGAACAATTATTGGATGATACAAATTACGAAACCTCCTTTCTATATATAGGAGTCCATGGGGCCACAATGTAATCTTAGCCGACCTAACAATAATAATTTAAGGGCACAATAATAACAATATGGGGGTTACAGGGGTCCAATAATAACAATAAGGGGGTTACACTAACAACAATAAGGGACTATACTAGTAATATAGGGACCTAACATGCCCCTCTCCTTCAAAAAAGTGTTTTCCTCAATGCTTGAGTAGCTTTGGGTGCTCCTATATAAAATTATCATCCTCCCATGTATAATATTCAATGGGTAAGCTCTTCCACTTGATGAGATACTCTGAAATTGATCGATTTCGTAGCTGTTGAGTTCTTGTTTCAATGACTGCTTCATGTTCCAATATGATTTTTCCTTCCTCATCAAGTTCTGGAAATATTGTTTGAACTGGAATATTTTCACCTATAACCTTCTTTAAGCATGAAACATGGAAAACTGGATGCACTCATGAAGAAGCAAGAAGCTCCAATTTTTATTCCATAGTACCAATATTTTGCAACACATTCTAAGGACCATAGTACTTTAGCGATAATTTATTTTCCTTCTTAGCTTGTGTTGGCTTGAGGGGTCCTGACCCAGGTTCGGTGTGCAAGGTTTGCCAAAAAACCCCTATACTACTGGCCCTTTTGACAGTGACCCGCTTGCGTAGGTCACAGTCTCACCCGAAGTAGTATGGGTGGGTGCTAGAACCAGGTTTCTGAACCCTGATAAAGGAAGAGTAAGGCAAGCAGGGCTGCGTTCGGTTCATATTACCTTGTCTCTGCGCAGGGTTAAATATGTATCCAATTGCATCCACGTGCACTAGATATAAAATTATATGCTTTTCATAACATAAAAACAACGTTACATAACTATAATAGAACAGATCTAGATCCAATTCAATACACAGAATTTTGCAGCATGATATAACTAGAATAGAATAGATTTAATCATTCAATATACAGACCTTCGCAGCGCAAAGACATAAAATGCATAACATAGTAATTACCAACAATTCATTCAATAGTACTCACAGATTCAGATCTAATAATCATGTGTATTCATTCATTCATCAACCTTCCCTTACAATTCCCTTCCCAACCTACGCACACAGTAGCAGGGTTTTCACACAGCTAGACTAGGATCTCCGCACACACAGCCAGTAGGAGTCCGTTCCCCAAAAACCCAAACAGATCGCATACAGAATAGATCGCATCAATAGCTCATCAAATCCTACCGCTTACAATCCAAAATGCCTCTCTATTTATAACAATCTAGCTTTAACATTCCTATGGTATACAACCCATGGTTTTCAGACCCCTAGTTTACCCTTTAACCCATTACAATGCGTTCAGGGCTTTGACCTGCCCCAAAACCCCTGTGCTATACTAAATATAATAAAATATAACCAAAATGGACCAGTTTCGTAGCTTGTTAGGAGACCCTGTTCCAACAGTCCCCCAACACAATCTTGTGACTCGTCCCGAGTCACGACACTGTTTCGATCACATGATTCGTAGCCCAGTATGGTTTGAGTCGACCTCCATTGACAAAACCAGTGAGGAGGTCATTGCACAAGGTAGCTAACTAGACTGCCCTTCTGAACTATGTAGGGACCAAGCTAGTGCTACCAGAATTTGCCAGGATGTTTCGCAAATTGGATGTCGTCTAACAATACAAGATCACCTGTGACAAATGTCTTCTGGAAAATGTGTTGATCATGCCAGGCTTATCTCTAGCTTTTTTTACCTGCTGTTGAAACTGAGCAATAAACCGATCTTCTTCCAATGCTACCAGTTGTGCTAGGAATTCTTCTATGATATCGAAGTCTGCCATATTTGTAAATGCTGAAATGCATAGGCTAGGAAAAATGTATTCTATGGGCATGATGGCCTCCTTTCCATAGTCCATTCGGAAAGGTGTCCTTCCGGTCAGCTTTTTGCAGGTCATCCGGTAAGCCCATAGGACCGAGGGGATGCGAATATACTGTTAGTGTCAGTTTTTTCATACTGCCATCAATGATCAAATTTACTCTTTTGCATTTGCATGGTAGGAGTCCCAAACTATAAATTTTCATCATTCCATTAGGTCATGGATTCATTGATGGTAGTGGTCTTTCATCAGTTTCCCTCATGTGAAAATTACTGATTCTCTTCTCAATGGTCTTTGGTCATGATTCACTTTCACTCCGAAATTCATGTTATTAGGTCATAGGGTTGGCCTCATTAGGTTCTAGGGTCTCATCATAGTCAAATTAATGAGGAAAGTGTCAATAAAATCAGCAAGGACATGAGGAGGTCGAATAAACTCAAAAGCACAGTATCTGGAAAAATCAAAGAGATGTTCTTTCAGCTGAATGTAGTTTTCACCTCAAAATATGTTTTGAGGTGAAAAACTGAGTACTTTATTTTGATATCATATTTTATGTAATTTTATGTCTCCATATGTAATAAGTTGAACTGCACAAGCTGCTATCTCCATAAAGCCAAAGGGGCTTTTTCTCTGCCTGGTTTCCAAAGGTGTTCTCCATAATATTTTTAGTGAAAATCATGTTCCAAGTGTATTCATCAGAATGAGCCTGGAAAGAGCTTTCCAATAGTATATCATACTCCCAAAACTGACTTCTGTATTGGAAGATATGCCTAAGTCAATAAAAACCCCCAAAAGCCTAACCTTACCCTTCTTTCTCATTTGGTCCTTTAAACTTTATTATGTCTACCTATTCATATGATTTTAAAATATTCATTGAAAAGGTTCCTTTTCATTACCGTCTCCTACAAACCTCCGATGCGATTGACCGTGATACCTCCGATCTGATCGCACCATCGCATCGCATAGTCCCGATTGACCCACCCCTGAATAAACACCTCTGATGCGATTGAGTCACCTTTGATCCGATCGCACCATCGCATCACAGTTTTCCCCACTAGTGCTTAAAATCTGATGTGATTACTTCCCTTCCCGCTGATGTGATTAATCACATATCGCCCATCGCAATTGGCATTTCCCATAGTACTTTACTCCCACACTCCCGACATCGTCGATGTGATGAATCGTGTTGCGTAATCGGCAATTCCCGCAATGTTTAAACCCGCTCCACTTCCCGATTTGCAATTGCGATTTTCCCTGGGTCCCACCTAAAAGCCCTTCCACCTTTTCAGAAGAAAAGGGTTTTCCTCCGTGTAAAAGTGGAAATTTCATTTTAATTTATTTTAAAAGGAATTTTCCCTCATCGCATCGGCCTTTTCTCCCACTATTTCCATCGCTCCGTTTTCTGCATCGCACATCGCATATCTCGATTTATCCCCACCATATGTTATGACGACTCCTCTGCCAATTTGCGATTGCAATTTCCATGGTCCCGCTAAAGCTTTCCACCCATCGCACCATCGGCCTTCCATCGCATCGCCCCATTACGATATGCTCCCTCCCCCCTTCCGATGCCGATTTGCAATTGCGATATTTTTGCACCCACCATCCTTCCTTTCGCTCTTTTCAATATAAAAAGGGGCTTTTCTTCATTAACCAACAAATTCGATTTTCATTGGTTTCAAAGGCATTTTTTCTTCGGCAAAGGGTTTTTCTTCAAAGAAATAAAGAAAGAGATATTTTTGAAGGCCATGAGCTAAATATAAACATAGAAATCATTCCAGCATCGACATCAATGATAAATGAAGGAATCATTTCCATATTTGTCTTTCTTCTTCTCTATTTGAGTAACTATAACAGCAAATCTCCAGATGGCCAAAATGTATTATTTCTCCCTTTTTTTAGAGGCATTATGTTGGTCTCTTTCCTATATTCAGATTTTAGTTTCTGGGCATGTGAAACAACTCCTCCTTCTGCGGATTCACCCCCCTTGAAACTGATCTATTTAATGTATTTTTTCATCATTTGTAAAGGGGAAAAAAGGTGGAATAAGTTGGAATTATTGAGGATGCTCCGCGCTCCATTTTTGTAACAGTTTGGCAGGGAATTAATAAAGAAATGCAACACTGATTTATGGGATCCCCGTGGTATGGATTTTAGCACTGTTATTTCCTTCTTGATCATTCATTAATTGTTATGTTTTTCATTCATTCATTCATATTCCTGTTTGGATGTTTTTCAAGATAGATAGGTAGAATCCATTATATAATGCTCTCCCTTGGGAAAATCATTCAATACTTTATGTTTTCTGCTTTTTGAAGAGGATCCATCTGCTATGCCCTTTTCAGCTCCTCACCAGTCTTAAAAACTCCATCAGCATTTAAACAAAGTTGTTAAAATCCCTGCCTACCTTGCCCCATAGAATACCCTGTATCTCTGATTTAATTCCCCAGATTCAAACTGCCAAACCCCATCTGTTCCATACAACCCAAAAAATTGATAAAACATTTCGAGCTACTACACCTAGCCTAAAATCAATTTGCATTTATATTTCATTGAAAATTTATCATGGAGAGAGCCCTCCCCCAACCTTGTAGGGCTAGCTACAAGGTTGAGCATGGTTTGAGGTTACCCTGATTTGCCTTCCTTCGGCCTGAGGTTCAAATTAGGTGCTAACATTCCTGGCGACCATACTGGGGACTTAAATCGAAAGACTAATCACCCCAGTAATATCTTCCATATAAATTCTTGGACTCTGGATGATAAAGTTCAGAGATTTCTAGGCTGAAATTAAACATTGTAAAGTAGAAAATCAACCACACTGGCTTCAAGGAAATACACAAGGGCCAACCCTGATCCAAATCCTCCTCCTATATTTGAAAATCCTAATCTCATTCCACGAATAATCAGAAGACAAGAAGGTTCAGTAAGCCCTAGACCTATCCTCAGATCCCATACCTGGCCCAGTGAGTGGTTGTTTGTAGAAGACCTCTCTTTTGATAAGTGTTTTGAGCTTTCTTTGTTCAGAAACAAATATGAAACTGCACTTGACGACACAGTTTTAGACCCTGAGTTTCTTATGGATATTGAATTTCAAAGGGAAAATATATCAATTGATGACTCCATTTTAAATTCCCCTTAGACATCTATCACTGTAACCAATATCCCTGAGCCTTCAGAGTTATCAAAAACAACATTTGCTGCCCTTAACTCATCGGAATTCCCATTAGTTTCAGAAGTCAATTCTCAGCTTTTGACTCCTCCATCAACAACTCCCTTGAATCCTAGTAGCACCAACGTTGCTGTAAATCCACCTCGAGTCATGGCTGCCCAGTATGCACCCCTGATTTGACCTCAGATGCCTGTTGATTATCAAAGTAAAATACCTTTATTTGATGCCACTCAAAGCATCATAGCCCAACAACATGTTGATAAGATGAATGACTTCTTTGACCTTCATGAGGTAGAGGCAGAAAATGTGACCACAAGGTTGTTTGTCCAAAGCTTTGGAGGGGAAGTTTGAAAATGGTTTAGAGCCTTACCAGCAGCCTCTATCCACACTTTTCCAGAACTACATAGACAATTCTTAGACCAGTGGGAGGTAAAGAAAAATCCACTCCAAATCTTGTCTAAATATGAAAATATTAAAAGGAATGTGGGTGAAAGTGTACAATATTATTATGTGAGATTTAATGTTGTGTATCATGCTATTCCGGCCAATATAAAACCCCCCAAGGGGTTAGATTTGCTCAAATTTCGAGATGGTTTCAATGCTGATATGGTATATCAGCTACGAGAACGAGATCATACCACACTTGAATATATGCAAAAAATAGCTGTGAGCGTTGAAGAAAATTTGATGGCCAGAAGAGCACGAACAAGAGCCAAAAAGAGGGTAACTGTAAAAGAAGAAGCATCTCCTTCAGATACAAAGATGGATACTTTGATCTGAATGGTGGAGAATATGGTTGATCGGCTGACTATTTCAGTTAGACCTGAAGCACAAATTAGGAATCCAAATTTCAGAGGACAGCAACAACGCCAATTCTGAATTAAACAAAGGGAACACAAAATGCAAGACCAAACAGCACAACAGCAGTAGCTCATAACTCCTTTGCAGCAAAATTATGTTCAGGGAATGGAAACAGATGATGATGATGATCCAGTAGTTGAAGCTAATCATTTTTTCACTGTTGATGGTTCGCCCATTTTTATGATAGAAGATGAAGAATATGCAGTGATTCCAGACACTCGAAGAGATGATGATTTCATATTTTCCAATGATGTAATGTTAGAGGAAGAATTCGATGATTACCAATGAGGATATATGAATGCTTTGTTAGCGCAAAAAAATCAGTATTCTTTGAGGAGTAGAGATGTGCCAATCAATCCCGTTCAGAAAAGGAAAGAGCTGCAACCAAAAAATGACTCTTCAAATACTCAAAGGAAAGGGAAAGAGCCTGCTGATCCCTCTCCCAGCAAGGCATCCTCAACGATTAACATTGCAAATGAAAAGAACAAGCTTAGCGCAACAAAGGAGCAATTGGAGAAGAAAGATTCTCCCGTCAAAGAGGTAGAAAAAGTTCCTTCTTTTAATTTAGAAAATGAAATTTCTAAGTTGAAGGTTTCGATGCCCTTGACTGAGTTGGTAAAAGACAACACTTATAAACATCAGGTGTCTAGAATTTTTCAGATAGACTCTATATCAGATATGGTAAATGTTGAAGATGACTATCCTGAACTCATTTTTGGTCCAGCCATAGAAGGTCAGTCTGAAGAGAGTGAAGTCCCTCCCTTCTACCTGAGTCTTAGATTGCATGAGTTCATTTTACATAACGCTATGTTGGACTCTGGAGCCTCGCACAACTTGATGCCCAAAGCCATTACGGAGAATTTGGGTCTTGATATTACCCGCAAGTACCATGATTTGTATTCCTTTGACTTTGGTAGGGTCCATTGTATTGGTCTTATCAAAGACTTGGTAGTATCTTTAGATAAAATCCTAGCCAAGAATTTTTTGATGGATGTGGTTGTTGCTGATGTTCCACCATGGTTTGAAATGATTTTTTCCAGGTCATGGGGTGCAAAACTGAAAGGAACCATGTATCTTGATTTCTCTTATTCCACTATTCCTGTGTTCGGTCAGCTGAGAAAACTATACAGGGAGAAGAAAATAAAATACATGATCACTAGCAAAGAGAAGCTAGTTAATCATCCAATTAATGTAGTCCACACAGATTTAGAGTCATTTGTATTATATTCAGATGGTGGTTTGAATGATGAAAATGTTTAGTTGGTGGAAGTAGACGAGGTACCTGAAATTTCAGAAAATTTTAGGGAAGCCCTTAGACAAGAAAGAAATAAAGCAGCAAACATCTCTGAGCTTTCCGCCAGCCAGCAGAAAAAGGACAATGAACAACATAAAAATGCAGAAATCAGTCAAGATAAAGTAAAGAAAGAAGCAAAATTTTAGCATCTAGAAGAAAAGGAAGAAGGCCTTTCGAGCATGGACTTTGACGGAGCTGTTGGTAAGGAGGGTGCTGGTATAGGAATATGGATTCAGAGCCCTGTTTTCGAGCTTGAAAAATTTCCTAGTAATGTTAGAGTATGTGCTTACAAATTGGCTTTTGACTGTGTTAGCCCCCCTGTGAAATTCTTGACAAGCAAGCTGGGGGCTAGATTGTTCTGGAGCCTCCAAGGAATGCCTTTCCCCTGAAAATTCACCCTCCTTGGAGTCTCTTTGTGCTATGCCTCAATATAAAGCCTCTCTGATGATCCATTCTTCAAAGGGCCTATTTTACCCCTCATATCCCTGCAAAATACCACAATTCTCCCTTTCTTCCCCTCAAGATTCCCCTTCCTTATGCCTAGATCCCCCGAAATCCCCTTGAAATCCTATACCTGCCCCTGTTTTGGCCTTTCTTTCCCTTCATTGCCCTATCGTTACCCTTGGCTGGCCCCAAATTGCATTAAAAATGAATAAAAATCCATACATTTCACATATTGGACCTAGTCCCTCTTACGATAGCCCCCGCTCCTTTGCCCCCCATATAACCCATCCTTGGAACCACCCGCCTGCTCCAAAGGCGCCTATACCCTAGTCTCGTTGGACGCAGTCTAAACCATTGACCTCCCCAAACGAACGGAAATCACCTCTCCTGCGGTAAGCACCATTGAAACCATCCATCGCCGATGATCGCAACTAAACTGTCCATTCCCCGATGAATCAACGGCCCGGAACCTCCCCAACCAGTGGACCCCGCACCGCATTATGTTTCGAAACCACCGATATTTTCCGCACCGCTCATCCGCAGAGGGAGGTATTCATCCAAAACCCAGCGATTCCATACGACTGTCGACACCTGTCCCTTGTACGATTCCAAAACCACTTTTTCCGCACGCGTTATCGTTCGACCATAAACACAGAGCGGAATTACTAACAATCATCAGATCTCTGGTCGCCTATCCAACGGTCGTCATTCATCGAACCTGCGCACTGCTTAATGCCCGATCATCGTACCCGTTGGCCTACCGTCTATCGTTCTCAACCGTCGACCTCCACTCCGATGGACGGCCCAGGTTTGTTCGTCTTCCATTGACTGTTCCTCGTCACCTCGCCTCGCCACGTCAGCTCCATGTGCACACTCCATACTTCTTCCCTCCCCATTATGTATAATTGGTTCTTTTCATGTCTTTTAACGATTATCATTCATTTTTCACCTATGGTCTCTCTGTGTTCCGTGCCCCCCCCCCCCCCCCCCCACCAGAGCTTGTTTCGCCATTCTGTCACGATTTCTCCCCAGTTCTCCATCTGCATGGCTTTTTCTGCGTCCACAGTGCGTCCTCGCCTCCTCCATCATTCACATCTATGGATTTCCTCACAGGTTTGTTGTTTTGCAGGGTTTCTAGAGGTAGAAAACTGCCATGATTCTACATGGCAAGCTGTGCAGATAGAATTAAATCCAAGAGCTGGTACTGCCGTGAGGTAGTCAAAGAAAGCGGCTGGCAGGATTCTCATTAAGGAAAACGCAGATTTCAAGCACTGGAAACCTTTCAACACCATTAAAGCCCGAGCTACCCTGTCAGAAGCAAAATGGAGCGGCAGGGTGTTTCAGTATAGAGCAGAAGGAAGATTAAGGCAAACTAGTGGAGATCTCGAGCCTTTAATCGGAGGTTTAGAAAGCAAAGCAGCAGTTTGAGGATCCCGAGGATCGATCCCAAGATCTTGAGCACAGTAAAAGGTACCATCAGGGGTATTTGTCAACAGAATGTTTTTATTTACCAAGTACAGGGCTCCCATACAACTTTTATTATGCACAATGTCCCTTAAGAGATCTCCACCAGATAATAATCCAAAATCACTAGAGCATTTATATGGCAAGCTTCCCAGCAGTTTATTTTATCTTTTTGTTCAAATCACCTGGAGTACTACAGCCAAAATGTCAAGGTCATATCCAAAGCAGATCATTCTTTCACAAGGAAGGTGACAGAGATTAAATATACAGCGTGTCGAGCAGAATGGGTTTCGGCCCTGCATTCATTGTTGTGTTTAATGATACATTTAATTTTCACCCACTCCCGCAGTCGATCTTAGGTTCATCCTCTGCTATAAAGCACAGAAGGGAACATTGTAATGGTTGTTGATGAGATATCAGTGAAACACATGTATTTTCCTCTTGAGACAAGTTCTCCAGGTAATATTGTAAGATAGGCTGAGATTTGATGTATTCAGAATGAATGTTCAAGCTATGGGCTTTGATGTACCTGATTGGTGTTGTTTTTAATATGAGAAGCATATTTCGTTGGATCCTGATCTTAAGTAGCTGGTGATGTTTTTCCTTTCTCTGTATTTGTGATTGGCTTGCTTTCATTTCATTATGTTTCTTCAGGCTCGCATCAGAATTTTGGCATAAGATATACCCTTGATAGGTACCTTATGTTGCTGCTCTCCCAGCCCTTTATGTTTTCTGCTTATATGTGTATCTGAATATTGATTTCAATTGATTTAACCAATGTAGTGGATGTTATTGCCTACTCTCTGATGTATGAATTAATGAAGTCTATGTTTAGATCTTCTTGTTAGGATTCAGTTGGACGTGTTGAGAACACTAGGAGGTCTGGAACCCTATCTCTGCCTCACTAGGACCTTTCCATCCCAATTAACCCTTTGTTAGAACCCTTTGTCTTGCCTCTGATTTTTTCCAAGCATGTCTAGAGTTAAATGACCTCTGACCTGATCTATAGACAAATTTGGATGGTTCTCCTTCACTCATTTTTAGTCCTTAATGTCCCATTCCAAATATCTCCTTTAAGATCCAAATGCCCTAGATGACTAGCCCAACTGAAAGATTGCACATTGATTACAAATAAATCCTTTCTTTACTCCATAGCCCAATGGCCTTGATGTTCCCTGAGTTATCTATTTCAGCCTAAATTCACTCTATGCTCATCCTTGTCTTGTGATGAACCCTTCCTTCCTGATTCCCAGCAACCAAACTCTTAATCAAACAAGCAAACCCTGTGCATATAACTAGCCTAAAATCATAACTTAGAGCTTCAAAGACATACACTTTGACTCATATAGAGAGATCCCTCTCTAGACCTAGGAGGGCTAGATCCTAAGGTCTGAAAGTTGTTCTATGTTCTCTCATCTTTTGGTCTTGTCAACCTGGCCAAAACATGGGAACCCCAACATAATGGTGACTCCGCTGGGGAACAAATTTGAGTGCATTTCACCTTAAACAATCATAGAAACTCAGAAAATTAGAACTCTGGTTAGGTTGACAGTAGGTCACCCCTTTCTTGAATTGACCTCCATTATTGAATATCCACCATACTCTTAGATAGAGCCTGGAAAGGGCCAGGTAGCCTCCAGATCTCGTCCTCTTTTCAGAGGTGACATATCTGGTAAATGCCCTCCCAGTCAATATCTGGTTGGAGCTTGCTGTTTTAGAAGAGATTCCTGAAAGGTGATGGTGCCTGAGCACTGTGGTGGACAGTGTACCCCCTAGAAACATCCTAAACCCTCCACCTGGCGACTCCCTTGTTCCTAAACGAAAAGACTCCACTGGTGATCAGTAGGCCTGCTGATTATCTTGGTTTCACAATAGACTCCACTGGGAGACCAGCCTCTGAGACAACATTAACCACAAAAGAAGTAACAAGAAGCGTTAAGCTGCTTAGGTAGAAGTATAACATTCTGGATTTTAGAACTATTCACACAAGAGCTTATCCCAACCCTGACCCACCTGAAATAGTTGACAATCCAGAGAGTATCCTCAAGGGAGCTCCTACACCTAAAAGACCATCTATTTCCAGTTGCATTCATAGAGCTAATTCTGCACCAGAAGACCTAACAGCTCTATCACAATACCTCCATGACCTAGACATACCTAATAGATTACCTAGAGCTAGGTCATTAAATCACCTGGACCAGCAAGACCTTGAGCCTCACAGTACACCATCTCATAGTGGTCACAACACTAGGGACAGTGGAACCCCTCCATCTACACCACCCGATATCCACTTAATTCAAAACTTTGGGCTCTCGCACCCTAGATCTGCTCAGCAGACTTCTGTTGGTCCTAACATCCCTGTCATCCAAATACCAGCTCCTCAACCCAACCCTATACCTAATCATAATATTGTCATGGCAGCTTGGTATGCGCCTTTGTTGTTACCTCAACCCCTGTTACCCTTGCCCAATGATTATCAGTCAAAAATCCCACACTTCACCACTAAAGAGTCCATAACAGCTCAACAACATGTAGATAAGATGGAGGATTCTTTTTATTATATGGAAATTGATGATGAAACAATCAAAATGAGAATCTTTGCCCAAAGCTTAGGGGGGGAGGTGAAGAAATGGTTTAAGAGTTTACCTCCGGGAAGTATTCAAGATCTCCCGGCATTATACGAGACCTTCATAAACAAATGGGAGGTTAGGGCAAACCGTCGCCAGCTCCTAGCATAATACATGTCCCTTAAGAGGAACGTAGGAGAGAGCGTTCACGATTATACCACAAGATTCAACAGCATTTACAATGCCCTCCCTCCACACATGAAACCTCCTCAAGGTATGGCCCTGGCTAAGTATCCTGATGGATTCGATGCTGACATGGCCTATGAGCTTAGAGATAAAGAGTACACCACCCTAGAAGACATGCAGAAAGGAGCCATAACCATAGAAGCAAACTTAATGGAAAAAAGGGCAAGATTAAAAGATGAAAAAAGGGTGACATATAGGGATGACAACGTAGCTTCCACATCTGATCCCAAATACGACAGACTATCTAAGAATGTGGAAGAACTGCAAAAAATGATAAAGAGGATGGTTGTCCAAAACAAAAACCAAAACCAGAACCAAAACTTTAGAAGGAACAACAATTCTCCCAACAGACAAAAGGAATCAGAACAGCAAGTCATTCCCCCATTTCAAAACATTTTAGATGAAGATGATGGGAATTATAGAAGAGTCTGGAGGGGATAAAAATTAACATGTTTGAAACAAAAGTCTCGGTCCTTAACTGTGATTCAGGGGAAGACCAACCCTCACCCTCTTATTGGGATGAGGAATGGTTGGAAACTGAGGATTACAGATTAGGATTTGAAAATGCCATGATGCAGGTCAGGGAACAATATGAACTTAGGAGAAAGAAAAGCCAAGATAATTCCAAAGCCAAAAATCCTGAGGTAACCATCAAGAAAAGACCTGATAAATCCTCTAAAGCATCTGCTGCAGATAACAAAACAACAGCTGAAAGTTCTGGTAAACACAAAGAAAAAGACAACCAAGACACCAAAAAACCAAGCCTACCAGCTAGCAACACTAGCACTGCAGCCAGTGCTCCTGATAAAACAATTCCTAACCCTGTACATAGTGAGAAATCACAAACCGATTTAGCTACTAAAGCAGTAGCAAATAAAACAGAATTGAGTATTACAAAGGTCCAGTCCACTTTCAATTTAGAGAGTGAACTTGCAAAAATCAAAATCTCTGTACCATTATCTGAGCTGGCCGCTCAAGATGTGTATAAAGGCCAAATTTTGAAAGCATTAAACCTAGGGGAAAACAACGATACTGTAAATATGACTGATGATCAACCAGCCCTACTCTTTGGTCCAAAAATTGAAGGAAAATTTCAGGAAGGGGTAGTTCCACCTTTCTATATCAGTCTCAACATTCATGACAAGATACTTCACAATGCCATGCATGATTCTGGAGCATCACACAATTTAATGCCTAAGGTAGTGATGGAAAGGCTTGGCCTAGAGATAACACAACCCTACAAAGATCTATATTCATTTGACTCTAGCAGAGTAAAATGCCTAGGCCTGATCAAATATTTATGTGTGAGTTTGACCCAGATTCCTGCCAAATGTATGGTCATGGATGTGGTGGTGGTAGATGTGCCACCCAAGTATGGCATGCTGCTATCTAGATCATGGGGAGCCAAACTGCAAGGAACAATGTAGATGGATGGCTCATATGCCACTATCCCTATATTCGGCCAACTTAGGAGACTGTATAGAGAGTCTCAGATCAAATTCTTAGTCAGTAGCCCCGAGAAGCCTGAAAATTCACCATTATACTCCGTACACATAGACCTGGATTCTTTCATCCTTTATAATGACCAATCCTTAGGAGAGCCAGAATCTGAAAGTAAAAATTCGAGAAAAAACATGGAGCCCATGGACTTTAGCATAATGGCTACCCTGGAAGAATACAATGAAGAAAACTGTGGGTAGGATAATGAAAACAAAACTCAGAATGAACCAGAAACGCTATGCAGTTAGCCTATTAGTCACACCTCTCAAACTAACACACCACATGAGGAACTAGACAACCCACAATCTAGTACAGGCTCCCCAACACAACATAATGGCGAACCCCTGTGGGAAATGAATTTTGATGGGTCTTGTACTAAGAAAAATGCTGGAGCAGGAGTGTGGCTACGTAACACAGAAAATGACCACACAGAGAGCCATGCTGTGAATCTGCATTTCAAATGCACGAATAATATTGCAGAGTATGAGGCTCTCATCCTGGTTCTGAATTTATTGAAGAAATTAGGAGCCCGTACGATAGCTGTGAAGGGAGACTCTGAGTTAGTCATCAAACAGGTGAATGGTGAGTATTCAGCAAAACACCCCAGGCTTAGGGCATATAGGAATGACACTCTGGATTTGCTGAAAACGTTTGTTGAATATGAATTAGCGTTCATTCCTAGGGGGGAAAATGCAATTGCAAATGGATTAGCTTGTCTAGCTAGCTCATATCCTAAGACCCCAGTTGACCAACAGGTTATCATTCACACCAAATTCAGGCCTGCAGTGCCAGAGAATGAAAAATATTGGCAGGTCTTTGAAGGAGACAAACAGATCGAAGATTTCCTGTTGGGCAGGAATGAGTTTGAATTTTCTGATTTAGACTCGATTTCTGATGACAACCACCCAAGCGAGGATCCCCCAGATGAACAAGAAACACCCTGTAACATAGAAATAAATTCTTTTTCTGAGCAAACTGGAAATCCAACTGAAAATCATGAAAACACAGATACCAAAGAGGTAGAGGTGCTGCAGGCCAAAGATAAGAACATACCCAGAGGCCTAGCACCCCTAGAGGACCTTTTTGACTTTGATGACGTAGCAAAGAAGCCCACTATTGAACATGCAGACTCAGATGTAGAATAATGCAACATAGGCACTGAAGACAGACCCAAAATGATAAAACTGGCTAAGTCTATATCTGCAGACATGAAGAAAAGATACATTGACTTGTTTAAGGAATTCATTGATGTGTTTGCATGGAGCTATGAAGAATTAAAGGCCTATGACACCAACATCATACAACACAAAATACCCTTGAAAGAAAATCAGAAGCCTTTCAGACAAAAACTTCATAGAATCAATCCAAAACAATTGCCTGCAGTAGAGAAAGAGATCAGGAAGATGTATGATGCAGGCATAATAGTTCCTGTGAGGTTTTCTGACTGGGTGTCAATCTTGGTGGCTGTGAGAAAGAAAACAGGAGAGATCATACTATGCATAGACTTCAGAAACCTGAACAGAGCCTCCTTGAAAGACAACTACCCTTTTCCTAGAATGGAGCATATCCTACAGAAGGTAGTAGGCTCTAAAAGAATCTCCCTGCTTGATGGTTTTTCAGGATATAATCAAGTTCTGGTACTCCCAGAAGATCAACTCAAAACAACATTTACCACTCCATGGGGCACCTTCATGTATGTGAAAATGCCTTCTAGATTGATTAATGCCGACGCCACCTTCCAGAGAGCGATGGACATAGCTTTCTCAGAGGAGATAAGACACTTCATAGTTATCTACTTGGATGACTTAACTGTATTTTCTAAAACTGAAGAACACTTGAAACATATGAGGAAAGTCTTTGAAAAATGTAGAAGGTATGGTCTGTCCCTGAACCCTAAGAAAACTATTTTTGGGCTGCAAGAAGGTAAACTCCTTGGTCACATCATATCTGAGAAAGGGATCAGGATAGACCCACAGAGAGTTGAGGGAATACTCCAAATCACACACCCAAGAAACATTAGGGAGTTATAGTCCTTCATTGGGAAGATCAACTTCCTTAGGAGGTTCATTCCAAACCTTGCTGAGCACCTTAGGAAAATGACTGAAATGCTAAAGAAAGGTGCAGGTATTAAGTGTACTGTTGAAACCAAGAAATATTTTGAGTCAGTAAAAATTGCACTCACTCAGGCCCCTGTCCTTATCAGCCCTGACTTCTCAAAATATTTTCTGATCTTTTCATTTTCTTCCCAACACACAATAGCCGCAGTTTTGCTGCAAAAAAATTCAGAAGGTAATGAACAGCCTGTAGCTTTCTTCAGTAAAGCCTTGAGAGATGCACCGTTAAAGTACAACATCATGGAAAAGCAGGCCTATGCCCTGATTAAGGCCTTAAAAGACTTTAGGGTGTACATTCTACATTCTCACACCATTGCTTTCGTGCCAAATATAGTGGTCAAGGATATCCTGTCCCAAGACCCAGATGGGAAAAGGGGCAAATGGATTGCTACAATTTTAGAATATGACATTGAAATAAAACCCACCAAACTGATGAAAGGTCAAGGCCTGGCCCAATTAATGGCTGAATCTAATCTACAGGCCCTTGATATTAACATGATGAATGCCTTGGATGAGCAGGAAAGCTTGCCTGATCTCACTGTAGAGGAAAAATTCCAAAATTCTCCATGGTATTCTAATATCCTATATGTCCTCACCAATCTAAATGCCCCTCCAGAACTGTCCAAAACCAAGGCCAGATTTATAAAACTCAAAGCTAGAAATTACTGCATCATGAATGAGAACCTATACTAGAAAAATCCTAATGGCCTATTGCTGAAGTGTTTGTCTGAGACTGAAGCTGAAAGAATCAAACAAGAATTCCATGTCGGGGAGTGTGGAGGCCACCTGAGTTGGAAAACCACTGCAAATAAGATACTTAGGGCTGGTTACTATTGGCCTACACTCTTTAGTGATGTCCATAAGATGATTCTTACCTGCCACAAATGCCAAATCTTTGAGGGTAAAAGAAAGCTCCTTCCCCTCCCTCTGCAACCTATCACCATAGAAGGCCCCTTCGTACAATGGGGCCTAGAATTTATAGGAGAAATTCATCCTGCTTCCTCTGGAAAACATAAATGGATCCTAACTGCTACAGATTACTTCACTAAATGGATAGAAGCTATACCCACTAGGAATGCCACTAATTCTGTCATCATTAGGTTCCTAGAGGACTTCATCTTATCTCGTTTTGGCTGTCCGAGGAAAATAATCACTGACAATGCTGCTGCTTTCGGATCCAAAAGAATGGTTGATTTCTGTCACAGGTACGAAATAGCACTTGGAAATTCAACTGCCTACTACCCCCATGGTAATGGCCTAGCTGAATCATCAAATAAAAGCCTGGTTACAATCATTAAGAAGCTGCTGGAAGAGAACAAAAAGTCATGGCACAAAAAGCTGGTGCATGCCTTGTGTGCAGACAGACTCACTACAAAGAAGTCTATTGGCATGTCACCCTTCCAGCTGGTTTATGGGATTGAAGCAGTTTTCCCTACTAGTCTTGGAGTTCCAGTAATCAAGCTTGTTCAGGAGATTCAATCAGACGAAGACAACATGATAAGGAGGATAAATGAAACAATACATCTCCAGCAGACAAGGGATCAGGTCTACAACAGAGCTGTCAGAGTTTAGGAAAGCATAAAAAGGCAATTTGACAAAAGAGCCAAAGCTTCAGATTTCAAGGTTGGGGATAAAGTTCTGAAATGGGATTCAAGAAGAGAGGACAAAGGTAAACATGGAAAGTTCGACAGCTTGTGGCAAGGTCCATATATCATCCAAGCCACTGTGGGTCCTAATGTGTTTTTCTTACAAGAACTAGATGGTGTAGAGCTGTTTGGGGGTCCTGTCAATGGCAGGATGCTCAAACACTACTTCTATTGATTTTCATTTCCAGTTTCATTTCCATTGTACATACCATTGCAGCCTTTATTTTCAACAAAAGAGAAAATGTTCCAAAAAACAGAGTGAAAGGATAGGTCTAGAGTTGCTCAAAACATGGACCTCTGAAAGATGCAAAAAGAGTAGCTCAAACATGATAAAAATCTCAGCTAAAGGAAGCAGAGTACCTGGTCCTAATATGCTCAAAATCTGGATCAGCAGTGAAAAGAAGAATCAGCTCTAATATGCCCAAAGTCAGAGCTGAAATCAAAGAAAAAAGGTGACTCCAATACGCTCAAAATCTGAGTCACAAACACAGAAGGATATATCAGAACTGCGGATTTCATGCCTTCACAGTTTTTCTTTCAAGATTCCACTCCAGCAAGTCAGACAGTCTAATCCTGGCTTGGTTGTTTTTTAATTTCCTGTTTTAGAATGTAGGAGAAGAAATCTGTTGGACAGTCTAATCCCAGCAGGTGTTAGATTAGGTAGAGAAGCATATGGGGTCAATTGTTTAATCCAGCCTCATGGAGCAATAAGGGTAGATTTAGAATAGGTTTGTTTTTGTTTTGAAAAATAAAATGTAAAGGGTCTGCTAGCTCAAATGCACCCAAAGGGAGATGTTAGAACTGTAGGCTGGGTAGGTAGATTGGTCGGGAAATGTTTCTGCTGATGTTTCTATCATGTTGTGGCAGCTAAATTGAAGAAATAAAGGGAGGTGCCAAGCAGCAGGCATCTGGCCTACTACAAAGATCGTTTCTGGTTTCTTGACTCCTTCAAGAAGAAGCCATCCCAATGTGGAGCCACTGTTAGCCCCCCTGTGAAATTCTTAACAAGCAAGTTGGGGGCTAGATTGTTCTGGAGCCTCCAAGGAATGCCTTTCCCCTGAAAACTCACCCTCCTTGGAGTCTCTTTGTGCTATGCCTCAATATAAAGCCTCTCTGATGATCCATTCTTCAAAGGGCCTATTTTACCCCTCATATCCCTGCAAAATACCACAATTGTCCCTTTCTTCCCCTCAAGATTCCCCTTCCTTGTGCCTAGATCCCCCGAAATCCCCTTGAAATCCTATCCCTGCCCCTCTTTTGGCCTTTCCTTCCCTTCATTTCCCTATCGTTACCCCTGGCTGGCCCCAAATTGCATTAAAAATGAATAAAAATCCATACATTTCACATATTGGGCCTAGCCCCTCTTCCGATAGCCCCCGCTCCTTTGCCCCCCATATAACCCATCCTTGGAACCACCCACCTGCTCCAAAGGCACCTATACCCTAGTCTCGTTGGGCGCAATCTAAACCGTTGATCTCCCCAAACGAACGACGATCGCCTCTCCTGCGGTAAGCACCATTGAAACCATCCATCGCCGATGATCGCATTTAAACCGTCCATTCCCCAATGAATCAACGGCCTGGAACCTACCCAACTAGTGGACCCCGCACCGCATTATGTTTCGAAACCACCGGTATTTTCTGCACTGCTCATCCGCAAAGGGCGATATTCATCCAAAACCCAGCAATTCCATACGACTGTCGACACCTGTCCCTCGTACGATTCCAAAACCACTTTTTCCCTGCGCGTTATCGTTCGACCATAAACACCGAGCGGAATTACTAACAATCGTCAGATCTCCGGTCGCCTATCCAACGGTCGTCATTCATCAAACCTGTGCACTACTTAATGCCCGATCATCGTACCCGTTGGCCCACCGTCTGTCGTTCTCAATCGTCAACCTCCACTCCGATGGACAGCCCAGGTTTGTTCGTCTTCCGTTGACCGTTCCTCGTCACCCTGCCTCACCACATCAGCTCCACGTGCACACTCCGTACTCCTTCCCTGCCCATTACGTATAATTGGTTCTTTTCGTGTCTTTTAACAATTATCATTTGTTTTTCACGTATGGTCGCTGCGTATTCACGCCTCCCCCCCCCCCCCCCCCCCACCAGAGCTTGTTTCACCATTCCGTCATGATTTCTCCCCAGTTCTCCATCTGCATGGCTTTTTCCGCGTCCACAGTGCGTCCTCGCCTCCTCCATCATTCACATCTATGGTTTTCCTCACAGGTTTGTTGTTTTGCAGGGTTTCTGGAGGTAGAAAACCTCCATTATTCTACATGGCAAGTTGTGTAGATAGAATTAAATCCAAGAGCTGGTACTGCCGTGACATAGTCAAAGAAAGTGGCTGGCAGGATTCTCATTAAGGAAAAGGTAGATTTCAAGCACTGGAAACCTTTCAACGCCATTAAAGCCTGAGCTACCCTGTCAGAAGCAAAATGGAGTGGCAGGGTGTTTCAGTACAGAGCAGAAGGAAGACTAAGGCAAACTAGTGGAGATCTCGAGCCTTTAATCGAAGGTTTAGAAAGCAAAGCAGCAGTTTGAGGACCCCGAGGATCGATCCCAAGATCTTGAGCACAGTAAAAGGTACCATCAGGGGTATTTGTCAACAGAATGTTTTTCTTTACCAAGTACAGGGCTCCCATACAGCTTTTACTATGCACAATGTCCCTTAAGAGATCTCCACCAGATAATAGTCCAAAATCACCAGAGCATTTATATGGCAAGCTTCCCAGTAGTTTATTTTATCTTTTTGTTCAAATCACCTGGAGTACTACAACCAAAATGTCAAGGTCATATCCAAAGCAGATCATTCTTTCACAAGGAAGGTGACAGAGATTAAATATACAGTGTGTCGAGCAGAATGGGTTTCGGCCCTGCATTCATTGTTGTGTTTAATGATACATTTAATTTTCACCCACTCCCGCAGTCGATCTTAGGTTCATCCTCTGCTATAAAGCACAGAAGGGAACATTGTAATGGTTGTTGATGAGATATTAGTGAAACGCATGTATTTTCCTCTTGAGACAAGTTCTCCGGGTAATATTGTAAGATAGGCTGAGATTTGATGTATTCAGACTGAATGTTCAAACTATGGGCTATGATGTACCTGATTGGTGTTGTTTTTAATATGAGAAGCATATTTCGTTGGATCATTATCTTAAGCAGCTGGTGATGTTTTTCTTGTCTCTGTATTTGTGATTGACTTGCTTTCATTTCATTATGTTTCTTCAGGCTCGCATCAGAAGTTTGGCATAAGATTTACCCTTGATAGGTACCTTATGTTGCTGCTCTCCCAACCCTTTATGTTTTCTGCTTGTATGTGTATCTGAATATTGATTTCAATTGATTTAACCAGTGTAGTGGATGTTATTTCCTACTCTCTGATGTATGAATTAATGAAGTCTATGTTTAGATGTTCTTGTTAGGATTCAGTTGGATGTGTTGAGAACACTAGGAGGTCTGGAACCCTATCTCTACCCCACTAGGACCTTTCCATCCCAATTAACCCTTTCTTAGAACCCTTTGTCTTGCCTCTGACTTTGTCGAAGTAGGTCTGGAGTTAAATGACCTCTGACCTGATCTATAGACAAAGTTGGATGGTTCTCCTTCACTCATTTTCAGTCTTTAATGTCCCATTCCAAATATCTCCTTTAAAATCCAAATGCTCTAGATGACTAGCCCAACTGAAAGCTTGCACATTGATTACAAATAAATCCTTTCTTGACTCCATAGCCCAATGGCCTCAATGTTCCTTGAGTTATCTGTTTCAGCCTAAATTCACTCTAAGCTCATCCTTGTCTTGTGATGAATCCTTCCTTCCTGATTCCCAGCAACCAAACTCTTAATCAAACAAACAAACCCTGTGCATATAACTAGCCTAAAATCATAACTTAGAGCTTCAAAGACATACACTTTGACTCATATAGAGAGATCCCTCTCTGGACCTAGGAGGGCTAGATCCTAAGGTCTGAAAGTGGTTCTATGTTGTCTCATCTTTTGGTCTTGTCAACCTGGCCAAAACATGGGAACCCCAACAGACTGCTCTAACAATGAAGCAGAGTATGAAGCTTTTATTGGAGGTTTGAAAATTTTGAAGAAGTTAAAGGCAGAGAGGATTTCTGTCTATGGAGATTCGGAGTTGATAATCAAATAGGTAAAGGGAGAGTATCGAGAAAAGCATTCGCGATTAAGGGCCTACAGAAATTCAGTCCTAGACATCTTGAGGATGTTTTATGAATACACTTTGACAGTAGTACCATGAATGCATAATCTTATTGCAGATTCTCTTGCCACTACTGCAGCTAATTTGAAGATTCCAATGAATTCCAACAACAAATTTGAAATTTATGTCAAACATCAGCCTGTTGTTCCTGATAATTTATGGTATTGGCAAGTGTTCGGGATGACAATGAAATCAATGATTTTTTTGCAGAGTGAAGGAAAATTCAAGGATACTTCCATAGAGGGTGATTATGATGTCGATGATCAAGAAATCGAAGCAAATCAGATGGATGTGTTGTAGATGAAAGATAATGTAATTCCTAGAGGTCTCATACCTTTAGAGGAGCTTTTTTATCAAGATGATGTTGCTAAGTAACCGAGCTTGGTGCCTACTGATAAAGGAGTTGAAGATGTTAATCTTGGAACAGCTGACAAGCCTAAGCATGTGAAGTTATCAAAAGCATTGTCCCCTGAGGTTAAGGAATAGTATGTCAAATTAATTTCTAAATTTTCTGATGTGTTTGCGTGGGATTATTCAGATTTGAAGGTGTATGACAAAAATATAATTCAGCATACTATTCCCATCAAGCCAGATCAAAAGCCATTTAGACAGAAGCTGAGAAGGATCAACCCAAAACTACTTCCATCCATTGAAAAAGAGGTAAACAGATTGTATAAAGCTGGTATCATTGTCCCAATTAGATTTTCTGATTTCATTTCAAATTTGGTCCCGATACGCAAAAAGACAGGGGAAATAAGGTTGTGTATAGATTTCTGGAATTTGAATAAAGAATCCTTAAAATATAACTATCCACTTCCGAAGATGGATCATATTTTGCAAAGAGTAGTTGGAGCATCAAGGATGTCACTACTCGATGGTTACTCAGGCTATAATTAGATCTTGTTGCATGAAAAAGACAAAGACAAAACTGCTTTCACAACACCTTGGGGAACTTTCTAGTATGCCAAAATGCCATTTGGATTGAAGAACGCTGGAGCCACTTTCCAAAGAGCAATGGATATCGCTTTCGCTAAGGAAAAGGATGTTTTTATAGTTGTTTATTTGGATGATCTTGTTAGTGTCCCGTGATTTGGCTGATTGGCAAGCCAAGTGATAGGGTAACATCAAACCAACTTTGGAGTCCAAGGACCTAGCCTTCCTGGACTCAGAGAGGGTTCTCTCTAGTTGTGTAAGGGATATCTATGTGTTGTGCTTCTTGTGTTTATGATTTTAGGCTAGTTATGAAGTAGGTTTTCGGTTTTTTTTTTAGGTTTGTGAGGGATGAACTGATCAAAGACTAAGATAGGTAAAAATATGTCAGATCAATTGGGCTATGGGGTCGAAAATGTCAAGAAAGGTTTCAGATGGTGATACAAGGTTGCTAAAGGGCTGATTTGATCGAGGTAAAATGGATCTTTGGGCAAAATGGAGTGGGATGGACACTAAATTTGTGAAGAAAAAAGGATTTCAAACATAAATATTTCAATAGCTGACATAAGCATGGTAGGGCTCACTATTAATCATGAGAAATGTAACTATAAACTGATTAATGCATAGAAATAAACATTCAAGCAATACATAGAGATATATGACTCTCTAACTTTAGGAAATTGCTATCAGACTTTGGGGAAATACAATTAAGACAAACAAACAAGTCAAAACACTATGAGGAAATGCCTAAGAATAATATTTCAAGCTATTGGGCACTTTGAAGCAAGATTGCATAGTTTTAGGCAAAGGGAAAGATCATTACAAGACCTCCTTGGTTCAACAAATGAAAATAAAACAATAAAAGAAAGGTTTCAGAGGTGGATCTATGACTAGCCATGAGTAAGCAGGGCATACCGTGAATCATACTTAGCATGCATAAAAACATAAATGAAACAAGCAAATAATTTCTTCAGTTATCAAAGAGAAATCAAGGATTCTTTGATATGACTAAGAAGGAAGAAAACATAGAAGCTATAAAGAAACAGGAAATTTGAGATGCCTCCAAGGACATGTCTCAGATGTATTCTCTATTTTCTTAAAGAAAGCAAGAACATGCAATATGAATGAAAACTAAGAAGCATAACAGAGAGGGACACTATACCATTTTACCAAGTCAAGGAATCCAACAACAGTCCTCGTTCATCATCCAAAAACATTCAAGAAACTATCCAATGCATGAGACAAGTGCTTCTTCCAACCTTGTATAACCATATATTGCTCTATATCATCAAGTTCAGCCTTGTTTACAATGAAGTCTCTTGGAATATATAGGCCAAGATGAGGGAAAACCTCCTAGTTCAACTTGCAATCTCATTGGCCCATCAAAAATATCTGATTTTGTCCTTGAGGCTTTGGAAAGCCCAAGGCACAAAATATCTAATAAAATATCTCAAAAAAGCTATAAAAGGAAAATAAATTGACTTTTCCTAACTAACCATGCCCAAAAATAGCTAAACGCACATGAGGAAACGTCACTTTAGAAAAGTACTTTTTTCACAAAGATACTTAAGAAATATATCAGCAGAAAGTCCTCTGTCTTGCGGGCAACTTTTGGATGCCTTTCCGATTTTGAAACGGGGCCCGTGATGGCCCGTTGGAAAGATATGAATGTATATTTTCTGAAAATTCTTATTTTTCTCCAAAATTATCACTATAAGTCTATAAAAATCTAACATGTGTGTAAAAACCCAAAAAATAGAATTTGCTAATAAACGGGGCAGAGTGTGGAAAAAGTGAGTGTTTTTCGCCATTCTGGAGGAGAAAATCATCTTCAATTGATCTGAAAATCACTGAGTAGATGCCCCTGAAATTATGGCATCCAATGATACCATTTTCATCCTTTTAGGATGTCCCAAACAGAAATGGCGATGCCCATGATTTTTAGCCAAAAGCCTAAAAATGACAAAAAACCAAAACTTGTTGAATTTCGCCCAATTTTGGCGAGCATGACCCTCAAGGGTTTTCAGAAACATGCTGAGAATATGAGGCCAAAATTTGGAGCTTTGAGGTGTCTTTCTTCATTTTTGGTGCTGGGCGCCTCCTTTGAGCTTCCTTGAGTTTTTCCTGTGTGGCCTTCAATTACCGTCGGGCGAACTGATTGAGCTTCTTATAGTGCCCGATGATCCTCCTTTGAAGGTCCAAATCTCTATTTTCCTTTTCCAACTTCTTCTCCAAGTGATCATTCAACCCTCTCAAGCCATGCTTCTCAATTTTTCTCTATCTCTTAGGTGAATAAAGTAGTGAGAGGAAAAGATTGGAAAAGGGTAGCTTCTTCCTCCTTTTGTTTCTCAAGGGCTCTTCCGAGTCCCATGGTCCTTGGCCTCTTTCTCCTTTGTTGATATTCATCTTCGCTATCATTGAACTCGCCCATGAGTTATTCCAATTTAACTTGTGCCTGGGAGGCCTATTTTTTATATTTGATGGCCCGTGTCTCATATAGCACCATGTGGACACTCATCTGTTTATTTTGTGTTTGCAAAAAGTGATTGAAGTTTCTAGACATTTCTAGATCTGCCCTCAAAGCATCAATTTGTTTTTCTCTATTGATCAAGAGAGACTCTAGGATTTGGGCCTCATTGTTGTTATCATCACTTTGGATTTTAATTATGTCAAAGTCTCTCTCCTTCTCATGGCTGCTTTATTCTTTCTCCTTTCCCTTGCTTTGGGTGGCCTTCTTGGTCTTCCTCCTCTTGGGTATTTCGACAAAGGGTTGCTTGGGAAATTTCCCCTTGCTTCAGAGGGCCCTAGTAACATTTGGAGTTATATTTTGAGGCACCCTTTTCCTTGATGTTTGGGGCTTGGCCACTTTTGGAGAAGAAAGCATGGCCCCTTGCCTAGGAGAGGCAGCTAGCACATGCTCTATTTGTTCTTTGCCCTTGCTACTTCCCTCATCCTCCTTGCCACTATTTTGAGTTCCTTCATGAATGCTTTGACTGTCCTCTTGCATGTATTTTTGAGGGCTACCCTCTTTACTCTTGTCCTTGCTTTTTTTAGGACTTTGAGGCTCTGTCTCTTCAATGTTTTTGGCTTCATCTTCATATTTTTTGCTGCTGTGAGGGCTACCAATATCCTCATCAAACTGCTTAATTTCCTCATCATTTCCCTCCTAATTGTTTTGAGTTTCTTCATGGCGCTTTTCTTCATCACTGTGCTGCATATCATCACTGTGTTTTTCTTCACTTTTTAGCCTTTCCTCACTATTCTCTTCTTCACCTTGCTGCCCTTCTTCACTATGTTGTTGCTCTTCATCATGTTTCTCTTCTTCTTCATCATGCTCTTATTCTTCATCATGTTGTTTTTCCTCTTCATCATGCTGCTTTTCTTCACTGATTATGGGGAATTTTAGCTTCTTGGGAATGGGCTTACTTGAAGAAGGCAAAAGATGCTGAGTGGAAGGTGAAGGATATGCATGGGATGAAGGTACAGTGGCGAAATATAGATGTGTAATGAAAGTTTCAAAGAGATTCCCTTCTTCTCAAGTTGATGAAGAATGACAATCTTGATGAGGGAATGATGGAAAATGCAAGCTGACTGCTGAGAGGGAGGTCTCTTTTGAATAGTGGAGGCCATCTTTTCAATACTTATATCAGGAAATAAGGGGAGATTTAAAAATTTGGCTCTTGTGAAATGCATGAGCAACTGGACATGGTAAGCATAGACCCGGGAGAACCTTCCCTCGCATGTGAAGTATTTCATGATTATCTTCATGAGGGGAGCATAACTAGTCAACAAATATGAGAAAGGAAATATGGATGGGCATGTATATATATGCTCCGATTTCAAAAAGGGTTTGTATCTTTCTGAATCTAGGTGGCTCTGTTTAAACCATTTCTTTCCGACATAAGGGTTTTTGGTGGCTTTGGAGATGGATCTAGGAGAAAACTTGAAATCCAAGCCTACCAGCTGAAAGTGTTTCCCTTGAAATCTGAAAGCACAAAGATGTGTCAAGGGGATATAGCTTTCCACCTCCTACACCCTTTGACAAAACTCTATACATCCAACTTCATGAAAGTTAAAAAGGACTGATGGATGAGCATTTACCTCTTCAGTTGAAACAGGTTCAAACCTCCTATGAGGGCCACTTCTACTGTCTTGCCTGGGAGGCATTTTGTTTTGGATACTTTTTGCTGATTGACAAAAGCAAGCTGTCTCAAATGGTCCTTGAAATGGTTTCTCAAAAACACACCCTATCCTCCTTATAAATCATTGTGCCTCTTGGATGCCAATCAACAAGTGCTTGTCAAATGAAAAACAAAAATTCAATTTATCACTGTGCTTGGGAAAGGTCTTGAAAATACGTGTTGGTGGTCCCTTGTTTGAACAAGGATCTCATTTCTTTTTATAAGAACACCTTTGTCTTCAAACAATGCTCTTTTTTCTATTCACCGTTCTTTACAAAGTAAAACAAGACACCCTCAGCTGACTTGAAAAACCTTTCAACACAGACTTTTCTTTTTGAACTATGGAGGCTGCACAAAGTTCATTATTTCACAATACAGAGAGGACACTTTATAATGACAAAGCTTTCACCTTATAAACACTGCTTTCCCCTTTGATTTTGCAGATAGGAGTTGTTTTTTTTTTACCACTGTTAGGAAACCTTCTAGCAATTTTGGGATCTCTCGAAGAAAATCTTAAGGGCCTTGGTTGATTGATTGATCAGCTCCAAAGGTGTTTTTTGAGGCGTTTTGGACGTTTAAAGAGGAGCAACACGTTCACTGAAAAGAGCGCTGCGCAGTGAGGGGTGTCGGGTCGGCCTTCGGGCAGTGGGTGAACGCGCGCACAGGCGCACTGCACAATAATGTAAACTCTGCATATATGCGCTCACAGGTGCGCCGCGCAGGCCTGGAGCTTTAAAAAACTTTGAAAAATGCCCAAATTTGCCTTTGTTGCTTTGGTAAATAGCTAGGGGAGCGTTTGCCTTGGTTTCTTGAACTTGCAAATGGGATTTTCCAAACAGTCTCTCCGCCTTTTATTTGAAAGAAGATTCAAATGTGCTCACATCGAGCTTTGGAGGGTTTATATGTTTGAAAAGGCCCCTTTTTGTTTTGTCAAAACACAAATCAATGATTTTGTAATTTCATCACTTTTAAAACATTACAAAGACCCATCTTTGATCAAGTTAATAACAAAGTGTTGTGGACAAGTTCTCTTTGAGGGCACCATAGTCATGACTTTTCTGAAGTAAAGAAAACTCCTTAGAAAGAAAGATCCTTTCACTGTTTCTTCATTAAGAAAATAACCCTGTACTCATCATAGTACCACTGTTGGTCTATTTCTGACCTTTAAAGGAGCACTGCTTAAGAGTCATATCCAATATTTTTTATGCATCCTTTGCCATATCTTGGAAGGAGATGATTCACAACTCTAAAACTTACTTTGACAATTTCAACTCTATTGGTGTTTGATGATGATTATGCCCATTGTGAAGTTGATCAAAACTACCAGGTGCCCTTGGATATTTTCCTTTGACTGTGGATGAATAGCCTTATTTGCATTCACCCATGGCTTGTTTCATATCTATTGATTAAGGAGAAAAACCTTTAGAAACTCTTAATGCAAATACATACAACAACATGGTTTGTTCATATGTACATAAAGAGGTCTTTGTCTATGATAGTGATATGGCTTGATTCTTTGAATATTGTTTTGAATTTTAAACATTTTGCCATACCCTTTCCTCACATTGATGAGCCTATCCAAATTTTGTTCACTTTAGCTTCATATTGCCTTTGAAGGAGATCTTTGACAGAAGAAAAACAAAACCTCTTTGATTATTATAGTATCACTGCTTGGCCATCTACTTAACAACATTTTTCCACTCATAATCATCCCATTCTTTCCCACTGTATTTCAATTCTGTCTTTCAAATATTGAAACCATCTAAGCAATCCTTGAAACGCCACTGCTGTGTTAGTGGTTTCATCCATTGGAGAAAAAGGTGTAAACAAGTTTTTTAAGGCCATTTGTAGAATTTTTAGCCTTGTTCTCTTTGAATGAGGCTACACCTCTGTTCTTGACCCTCTGCTTGTTAAATGAAGGAGGCCAGCATAATATTCCCAACCATCTGCTCATGTTTGGAGGAGGCTTGCAACAAGTGACCTAACCCTCTGCTCATGTTTGGAGGAGGTTTTACAACAAGTGACATTTCACCTCTTTCTCAAACTGTGTCATCTTCCCTTGTAGTGCCTATTCACAGTAAGTAATAAAAGTGAAAAATTGACAATATTCCTTGAGGGGCATTATTTGAGACATGTATCCTGTTGTTAAAATACCCTTATGCATCTTTAGACACCAGAAGCAACCTGACTTGTATCTGTAGAGTATTACTTGCTAGTCATAAGTCACTAACCTTTTTGACTATGTTTGCAGAAGCTAATTGAATTACCTCTCTGTCCAGTACTCTTATCCTAGGCTCAAAACAAAATGAGAAGTAGTTGTCTTCTCATGTTTTGCTTGACAATGTCTTTTGGAATACTTGAACATCTCTGCTTTTGAAAAATACATTGAAACACTGTAAATCCACGTAATATCAGTTTGAATTTTGACATATGCCCTGCTGAGACATCAAGACTTTTTAGTGGTGCGACCTAAGGGTGTATCAAGCTTTGTTTGTAGAATATGAGGGCCATCTATGACTAGTTGGTATTAGACAGAGGTTCTTTGGCTTAGGATAGTTTTCCAAGGGAGGATTTCCTAAAGCGCCACTACCTAACTTAGGGGAGATTTTTTGACAGATTCGGAGTATTCTCTTTGGTATGATCAGATCTCAAGATGAGATATGACCATAAGGTAGGGTAGCTGACATTCTTATCAATCAGTTGGTTAATGAATGAATTGGGGATGAGGGTGAATGAAATCATATGACTTTAGCTTATGACAGCTGATGGACAAGTTTGTATGACTGAGACTAGATAGGGCTTGACAATTAGGTTTTTTCTCATCGTAGGCTAATTGAAAAGGTAGGAGGGCAAAAGGTTTAGGGGTGTTTTCTAGCTGACAAATTTTACAAATTGGAGATCAGCTGCTAGAAAACTTGGCTTTAAAAACTATTCATCATCCATAGGTAAAAAATACTGATGACTAACAGTGGCTCCATTTGGGGAGGGCAGCTCCTTTTTAGGAGGTGTCCAGAATTTCAGATCTTGGTCCTTTGAAGACCAGTGCCTTTATCCATTGGCACAAATTTCTTTCTTTCTTGATGCTATTTCTGAAAATTGACAGCATGATTAGCATCAAAGTCATTTCTACCAACCCCACTATATTTCCTAACATTTTTTCTTCTTTCGGGTGCATTTGGACTAGCAACCCTTTGACATAATATTTTTGAAAAATGACACTATCTAAATCTACACTCATATCCGCCGGGAGTTCAGATTAAGCTGTTGAACTCCTTTGTTTCTCTACCTATGCTAGATCGACTGTCAAGGTTAAGCTGTTTGACAGGATTTTATTCTCTAATCTAAAACATGAAATTGAAAAATGGCCAAATCAGGATTAGACAGTCTGATTTGTCATGTACTAGTGGTATGAAAGACAGGCTGCACACAAATATTATTTTTCATAAAATGAAATCTAGAAAATCAGGGCTAGGATACACAATTTGTTTTTCATCCCTACTTTCCTCTTTGGTTATGTTTTGAGCATGTGGAACCAGTATCTTTTCCTAATCTATTTTCTTTGATAAGTCAATCTTACACAATGTTGACTATCTTTCCTCTCACTAACTTATCAGCAAATAAATTTAAAACATGTTCAGTTACGATTAGGCTAGATAACTGAACAAGACATTTTGAGCACTAGTAGCAGCATTTAGACTTGCGCGCTTTCAGAATGACTATTTTTTGGAACATGGGGCTTTCTTTCGATTTTTCAACTGCCCTCTTTTTCTATTTTTCTGTTGTTTTTGAATTTTCTATTTTTTCATTTATTTTTCAAACAATGGTATATACAATGATTGAAAATGTTTAAAATTGGAGCTCTTGACAAAAATAATTCTTTAATGTCCTGCCATTCCTATGACCTCCAAAAGTTTCAATCCCATCAAGTTCTTGCAGGAAAAACGCATTGTTTCTGCTAACTGAGCTGATGATGGAAGGCCTCTTCCATAAGTTTTCAAACTTGCCATGTTTACCTTTGTTTTCTCTTCTAGAATCCCATTTTAACACTTTGTCCCCAACCTGAAAATAATTTTCCTTGGTCCTTCTGTCAAAAATTTGTTTTATTTTGTCTTGCACTAACTGAGCCTTTTGGTAAAATTCTTCTCTTGTTTGCTGTAAATGGATAGTCTGATTTACCCTCCTTTGCATGTCATTTTTGTCTATTTGAACTTCTTGCAATAGCTTCATTATTGGAACCCCTACGGATGTTGGGAAAATGGCATCCATGCCATACACTAGTTGGTAGGGAGACATACCGATTGATTTTTTGGTGGTCAGTCTATTAGCCCATAGTGTCTGTACTAGTTTTCCATGCCATGCTTTTTTATTTTGTTCCAGAATTTTCTTGATGATGTTGACTAGGCTTTTGTTAGAGGACTTGGCTAAACCATTACCTTGAGGGTAATAAGCTGTGGAATGTCCTAATGAAATGTGATATTTGTAACATAAGTCAACCATTATTTTGGAGGAAAAGGCAGCAGCGTTATCCGTAATGATCTTTCTAGGATAACCAAATCTAGATAGGATGTTGGTTTCTAGGAACTTAATGATGACTGAATCGGTGGCGTTCCTGGAGGGTATGGCTTCTATCCATTTGGTAAAGTAATTAGTGGCTGTAAGGATCCATTTATGTTGAGCGGATGAAGAAGGGTGAATTTCCCCAATAAAATCTAGACCCCATTTTTGGAAGGGTCCTTCAACTATGATGGGATGTAAGAGCAAAGGTAAAAGATTTTTCTTGCCATCAAAAATTTGGCACTAATGGCATGTCATAACTAGTTTGTGAGTGTCAGGAAATAAGGTAGGCCAATAATAACCAGCTCTAAGGATTTTTTTCGCTGTGGTTTTCCAGTAGAGATGACCTCCACATTTTCCTTCGTGCATTTCGTGCATAATTTTCTCTGCATCATACTCAAGCAAACATTTAAGAAGCATACCAGTGGGATTTTTCCAATACAAAACTCCATCTATTATGCAAAACTTTAGAGATTTTTGTTTAAGTAATCTTGCTTTTGTTTTTGATAAAGTCAGAGGAGCATTTAGATAAAATAACACATAAAGAATATTTGCATACCAAGGTGAATTTAAAAACACTTATTCAACATGAGGGGCTGTGCATTCTTCTTGTTCTTCTAAGGTGTCAACAAAATTTATATCTAATGCTTGGAGGTTATTTTCAGCCATTAGTCTTGCAAGTCCCTATCCTTTAACCAGTTTGGTGGGTTGGATTTCTAAGTCATATTCTAAGATGATAGCGATCCATTTTCCCCTTTTACCATTGGGATCTTGGTTTAATATGTCTTTGATGATGACATTAGGAACAAAAGAAATGATATGAGAATGTAAGATGTAAACTTGGAAATCTTTCAGTGCTTTTACCAATGCGAATGCCTATTTTTCCATGATGTTATATTTCAAGGGAGCATCTCTTAGGGATTTGCTAAAAAAGGCAATGGGTTGTTCTTGCCCTGCTGCGTTCTTTTGTAACAACACAACAACTATCATGTGTTCCGACGCAAATGAAAAAATGTAAAAATCTTTGGTGAAATCAGGACTTATCAGTACCGGTGTTTCAATTAGGGCCTTTTTAACTAATTCAAAATATTTTTTGGCTTTCGTAGTCCATTTAACCCCGACCTCCTTTTTCAACATGTTTGTGATATCTCTCAGAAGTTCAGCAAGATTTGGGATGAATCTTCTTAAGAAATTAATATTTCCGATAAAGGATTGCAGCTCCTTTATGTTTCTGGGGTGACTTATTTGTAATATGCCTTCAATTCTCTAGGGGTCTATTTTTATTCCCTCTTTCAAAATGATGTGACCTAGAAGCTTTTCTTCTTTGAGACTGTAAGTGTTTTCTTGGGGTTTAGGGATAAACCATATTTTCTACATTTGTTAAAAACCTTTCTTAAGTGAATCAGGTGCTATGCATATGATTTGGAATATACTTTGATATCGTCGAGATATATGACTATGAAATAACCTATGTCTTCTGAGAAGGCTATGTCCATGGCTCTTTGGAAAGTGGCTCCAGCATTCATCAATCCAAAAGGCATTTTAATGTACATGAAAGTGCCCCAAGGTGTGGTGAAAGCCATTATGTGTTGATCAGTGGGGTAAACTAGCACTTGGTTGTAACTAGAAAAACCATCAAGTAATGAGATCCTTTTAGCACCTACTACCTTTTGAAGTATGTGGTCCATTTTGGGAAATGAATAGTTGTCTTTTAAACAGGCTCTGTTCAGGTTTCAGAAATCAATACAAAGTCTGATCTCACTAGTTTTTTTCCTAACTAATACTAGATTTGAAACCCACTCAGAGTACCCGAGGGACACTATTATTCCAGCGTCAGACATATTTTTGATTTCCTTTTCAACCAAAGGTAGTAAGACTGGGTTTATTCTTCTTAACTTCTGTTTGAAAGGCTTCAGGTTTTCTTTGAGGGGAATCTTATGTTGAATGATGCTTGTGTCGTATGATTTCAAATCTTGGTATCCCCATGCGAACACATCTTTATATTCTTTAAACAACTTGATGTACTTATGTTTTATGTGAGGAGGGAGGGTTTTGGATAGTTTGATATTTCTTGGTTCTTCCGGGCTTCCTATTTTATATTCTTCTATGTCAACCTCGGTAGATTCCATTTTTGGCTTTTTGGCCACATCGTTAAAATCAAACAATTACTCTAAAGGTGCAAGCCCTCTGGGTATGGTGTCATTTTCACAGTGTAAGACTTCAAGTTCACTTTGGTCTATGTCCTCTCCTATCTCAGTTTCATATGAATGATTTACCAAGTTTACATCTCTCCAAGAAGGTAAATTTGGCTCTTGATCTTGATTTTTTCCAGGATTCTTTTCTTCATTTTCTAAGTCTGTTTTGGTTACTTCAAATTCATTCCTAGATTGTAAGAAATCATCAATTTGATCGTCATCTTTGAATATTTTCCAATGGTCAATATTATCTGGTACTGTAGGGCGATGTTTGACCTAAATACTGTATTTCTCATTTAGATATGGTATTTGGCCATTGTTTGCAGCAAAGGCGAGCTCATTGGCTAGGATATTTTGAACCCTGGGAATATAAGTGAGTTCATATTTTTTGAAGGTTTTGAGGATGTCTAAAGCTACATTCCTATATTCTCTTAGTCTTGGGTTTTCTTCCGAATATTCACCTTTGATTTGCCTAATTACAAGTTCTGAATCTCCCTGGGCTAATATTTTCTTAGCGCCTAAGTCCTTAAGTATGTGCAGGCCAAGGAGAAGGGCCTCATATTCCACAATGTTATTAGTACATTGGAATTATAATCTGAAAGAATGACCTTCATTAGTATTGTGTATCCGGATACCGGCCCCCGAACCAGTTTTTCCACAATAACCGTCAAAGCTTACACTCTAAAGAGTCTCTTTTTCATACATGATACTAAGCTATTTTTTAGGTTTCTCGGAGCTTTGGTCATTAGTTTCTTCATTTGGGGATGGGAAGTGTTGTTTTGATGGTTTGAAATCCTCTTCATTTTCTTTTATCTGCTCATTTATATCAATTTCATTGTATAAGATAAAAGAATCCAAATTGGAGTGAATGCAATAATGGGAGTGTTGTTTGGCCTATCTCGGTTGCTAACCATGTATTTCATGTGATTTTATCGATACAGCCTCCTAGTTTGGTTGAAAACCGGGATGGTAGAGAATGAAATATCCATTTGGAGGTTACCTTGTATTTTGGCTTCCCATGATCTTGATAACAACATTCCATAATTAGGAGGAATATCGGCCACTAATACGTCCATGAATAGGTTTTTTGCTGGTAATTGTGTTAAGGAAAAACCCACGTTCTTTATTAGGCCTAAGCATTTGACCCGACTTGAATCAAATGAGTACAGGTCTTTGTAAGGTTTAGTTACCTCTAGACCTAGATTCTCCATGACTGCTTTAAGCATGAGGTTATGGGAGGCACCAGAATCTAACATGGCGTTATGTAATATCTTATCCTGGATGTTCAAAATTACATAGAAAGGGGAGACAGTTCCTTCTTGTTATTCACCTTCAATTTCGGGACCGAATAAAAGCTCGGGTTTGTCATCCATCAGATTTAAAGTGTCTGCCTCATTTCCTATGTTAAAAACTTTGAAGATTTGAGATATATATCTATCTATATTTATTAGTTCAGTAAGGGGTATGGTTATTTTTATTTTGGCAATTTCCCCTTCAAAAATAAATGGTGCTTGTAGTTTGGATAGATTTGTTTCAGTTTTCTTAGCCATGATTTTCTCTATGTTCTTAATTTGGTGACTTTGGTTTGGGATTTTGTTCGACACAGCCATCTTGAGAATATTGGTGGAGGTACTAGGAGAATCTGAGCCAAAACTTGTCTGAATAGATTTATCTTTGTTTTGGTTAGTTTTCTTGACCATGATTTTGTTGCTATCCATTGCTTTTTTAAGGATGTTATCAGGGGTTTTAGTAACAACAGTGTTTGAGCTACCTTTCTCGGAGTTGTCTTGGTTTTTTCTACTCCTAAGTTCATACTTCCTGTGAGCTTATATTATGGCATTTTGAAATCTTACAGCAGGATCTCCGAGGTCCTCATAATTGGTTTCATTTTGATTTGGAGAGAAGAAAGCCCGTTCTTCTTCTGTGAGGTAAACCTCACCCTCGTTATCAGAACCTATTAGTTTCAAATTACTTTCATCAATGGGTTCTGTATCCCTTTCCTCCTCATCAACATAGTTTTCATTAAAGGATTGCCTAATTTGTTGGTCAGTTTCCCTTGGTTTGTTTTGAGGCTGCTCTCTCCTAAAGTTTTAGTTTTAGTTTCTATTTGGAGGGCTTGGCTGGTTGTCCCTAAGAGGTGTCCTTTCACTCATTTTTCCCCACATTTTTGCCATGGTTTTAACCAGGCCATCTATTCTTGGATCTGAAGAAGATACTGAAGGGGAAACTTCGTCATGGTATGTGACTTTCTTCTCTAAATTCATCCTAGCTCTCTTTTCAGATAAGTTGGCTTCTGCATTTATGGCCACTTTTTGCATTTCCTCTAAGGTTGGGGGGTCCTTGTCTCTTAGTTTATAAGTCATGTATGGGTTGAAACCTTCAGGAAAATTTTCTAAGGCTGAGCCAAGTGGAGGTTTGAAGTGAGGCAGGAGGGCGTTATACACACTGTTGAACCTAGTGCAGTATTCCTGGACACTTTCCCCATCTTCCCTTTTTAGATTTTTATACTCCGACATGATTTGAATGGGGTTCTTTCTTATTTCCCACTTATTTATGAAGGTTTGGTAGAGTTCTGGGAGATCATGTATGCTATTTCGAGTTAAGCTCTTAAACCATTTTTTGGGTTCTCTGCCCAGGCTTTGGGCGAACATCCTCATTCTTATGGTCTCTTCCTCTATTTCCATGTATTCAAAGGCATCGCTAATTCTATCTACATGTTGTTGAGCGGTAGTAGCCTCAACTCTGGTAAAGTGTGGGATTTTGGATTGATAGTTATTTTGTAAAGGACCCAAAGGGTGTGGCAACACCAAGGGTGCATACCAAGCTGCCATGGCGGGAGCTAATGGATGATGTACAATATGAGGGTTTGTAGGATGAGCTGAGGTGATTTGAATAGTAGTGGTTTGGATGGGTGTGGCGGATGTACTTGGGCTAATGATCTGATTTTGAGCAGATCTGGGGTGGTAGGAGCCAAAGTGATGGAGAAGTTGAAAGTCAGGAGGTGTAGTAGGTGAGGCTTCTCTACTAGGACTCTGTGGCAGATTTAGGGGCTCAAGATCGTCAAAGTTTACCTTACTTTGTGACTTGCTTCTAAAAAGGGTTTTTGTTGATTTTAAGTCAAATGGGGAATCTTGCAAGGATGTGAGGTGTTCAAGTACTAATCTTGCTTTACGGATGGACCTATCAGTAGCTAAATTGCCAGTTTTAGAAGCTTTCCACAGAATCTTCTCTAGGTCATCTACTATGATAGGGGGATTTGGGTCTGGATGAGATCTGGTATTGATTCTTCGTGAAGCCAGATTTCAAATTTAGAGTTTAGAGAGGATGGAATTTGTGGTTGTTTTGGATGGGTGGCCTCTCTAGGGGTTTAGTTAATGTGAAGGATGGTCAAAACAAAAATGAGGGCTAGTGGAGTCACCAGGTGGATTTCTTTGAAATCTATGGTCCACCACCAATACTATCAAAGATGCTTTTGGGAAAAAGTTTTCTAGAAAACTTTGAGGTGAAGACTTGCAAGGAAGAGTTATTACTTGGTTTCAACAGTTCGCTAGGCTGCCTAGAAAAGCTAATGGTTCTATTTGCAAGTTTACTTCTGTTTATCTCCTATCTTTAGGTGAAGTTTTCTGAATCGCTAAGTTATACTTAGTTTATCATTGATCACAGAGTTTGCACCATGAGTTTTAAGTTTTGGAAAGGATGAGTCAACAGAAAGGTATGGTTTATGAATTTTTAGTTTTTATGGAGTTTTTAGGCCTACTCGAGGCTAGTGGAGTCACTAGGTGAAACTTGGTTGTTTTTGTAGAGATGTAGCTATAGTCCACCACCAATAACTAGGGAAAAAGCAAATCTGGGGATGTTTTGGGGTTTTCCAAGTTTTTATGTTCAGCCTATGGTTTATTAGAGTGTTCTAAACCTGATTCACCACTTTTATAGGGTGGTGAAAACAAAAAGAGTTTACTCTAAATGATTCTATGTACTGCTTTCCTGTTTAAATTTTGAAAGAATAATGAATCTACAAGATTTTTCTAGACCGTTATGTACTCAGTTAGTCCCACCGTGATCGCCATTATGTTAGTAAGCAGTGGGATAAGTCAATCAGATAGTATTCCTAAGGCTGCTGAAAAGTTAAGGGAAGTCTAAGTTTTTTTATCACTCAGAGTCCCACCGTGATTGCCATTATGTTATGGAGCGGTGGGATAAGTCAGTCAGATATTATTCCTAAGGCTGCTGAAATGTGTAGGGAATCTAAGTTTGTTTATCACTCAGAGTCCCACCGTGATCGCCATTATGTTAATGTCCTGTGATTTGGCTGATTGGAAAGCAAAGTGACAGGGTAACATCAAACCAACTTTGGAGTCCAAGGACCTAGCCTTCATGGACTCAGAGAGGGCTCTCTTTATTTGTGTAAGGGATATCTATGTGTTGTGCTTCTTGTGTTTCTAATTTTAGGCTAGTTATGAAGTAGCTTTTTGGTTTTGTTTTTAGGTTTGTGAGGGATGAGCTGATCAAAGAATAAGATAGGTAAAAAGATGTCAGATCAACTGGGCTATGGGGTCGAAAAGGTCAAGAAAGATTTCAGATGGTGATACAAGTTGCCGAGGGGCCGATTTTATTGAGGTAAAATGGATCTTTGGGAAAAATGGAGTGGGATGGACACTAAATTTGTGAAGAACAAAGGATTTCAAACATAAATAGTTCAAAATTTGACATAAACATGGTAGGGCTCACCATTAATCATGAGAAATGTAACTATAAACTGATTAATGCATAGAAATAAACATTCAAGCAATACATAGAGATACATGACTCTCTAACTTTAGGAAATTGCTATCAGAATTTGGGGAAATACAATTAAAATAAGCAAAAAACTCAAATCACTATGAGGAAATGCCTAAGAATAGCATTTCAAGCTATTGGGCACTTTGAAGCAAGATTTCATAGTTTTAGGCAAAGGGCAAGATCAATACAAGACCTCCTTGGTTCAACAAATGATAATCAAACAATCAAAGAAAGGTTTCAAAGGTGGAGCTATGACTAGCCATGATTAAGCAGGGAATACCGTGAATCATACTTAGCATGCATAAAACCATAAACGAAACAAGAAAAAATTTCTTCAGTTACCAAAGAGTAATCAAGGATTGTTTGATATGACTAAGAAGGAAGAAAACATAGAAGCTATAAAGAAACAGGAAATTTGAGGTGCCTCCAAGGGCATGTCTCAAATATATTCTCTACTATCTTATAGCAAGCAAGAACATGGAATATGAATGAAAAATAAGAAGCATAATAGAGAGGGACACTATACCATTTTACCAAGTCAAGCAATCCAACAACAATCCTCCTTCATCATCCAAAAACATTCAAGAAACTATCCAATGCATGAGACAAGTGTTTATTCCAAGCTTATATAACCATATATTTCTCTATATCATCAAGTTCAGCCTTGTTTACAATGAATTATCTTGGAATATATAGGCCAAGATGAGGGAAAACCTCCTAGTTCAACTTGCAATCTCATTGGCCCATCAAAAATATCTGATTTTGTCCTTGAGGCTTTGCAAAGCCCAAGGCATAAAATATCTCAAAAATGCTATAAAAAGAAAATAAATTGACTTTTCCTAACTAACCATGCCCAAAAATAGCTAAAAACATATGAGGAAAAGTCACTTTAGAAAAATACATTTTTCACAAAAATACTCAAGAAATATATCAGCAGAAAGTCCTTTGTCTTGCGAGCAACTTTTGGATGCCTTCCCGATGTCAAAACGAGGACCATGATGGCTCGTTGGAAATATCGAAATGTATGCTTTCTGAAGATGCTTATTTTTCTCCAAACTGATCACTAGAAGTCTATAAAAAGCTAACATGTGTGTAAAAACCCAAAAAATAGACTTTGCTGATAAACGGGGCAGAGTGTGGAAAAAGTGAGTGTTTTTCGCAATTTTGGGGGAGAAAATCATCTTCAATTCATCCAAAAATCGCTAAGTAGATGCCCCTAAAATTATGGCATCCAATGATACCATTTTCATCCTTTGAGAATGTCCCAAACAAAAATGGCAATGCCCATGATTTTTAGCCAAAAGCCCAAAAATGACAAAAAACCAAAACTTGTTGAATTTCGCCCAATTTTGGCGAGCATGACCCTCAAGGGTTTTCAGAAACATGCTGAGAATTTGAGGAAAAAATTTGGAGCTTTGAGGTGTCTTTCTTCATTTTTGGTGTCGGGCACTACCTTTGAGCTTCCTTGAGTTTTTCTTGTGTGGCCTTCAATTTCCGTCGGGCGAACCAATTGAGATTCTTATAGTGCCCAATCATCCTCCTTTGAAGGTCCAAATCTATATTGGCCTTTTCCAACTTCTTCTCCAAGTGATCATTCACCCTCTCAAGCCATGCTTCTCGATTCTTCTCTATCTCTTGGGTGAACAAAGTAGTGAGAGGGAAAGATTGGAAAAGGGCAACTTCTTTCTTTTTTTGTTTCTCAAGGGCTCTTCTGAGTCCCATGGTCCTTGGCCTCTTTCTCCTTGGCTGTTCTTCATCTTTGCTATCATTGAACTCGCCCATGAGTTATTTCAATCTAACTTGTGCCTTGGAGGCTTCTTTTTTATGTTTGATGTCCCGTGTCTCATATACTGCCATGTGGACACTCATCTGTTTATTTTGTGTTTGCAAAAAGTGATTGAAGTTTCTAGACCTCTCTAGATTTTCCCTCAAAGCATCAATTTGTTTTTCTCTATTGATCAAGAGAGACTCTAGGATTTGGGCCTCATTGTCAGTATCATCACTTTGGATTTTAATTATGTCAAAGTCTCTCTCCTTCTCATGGCTGCTTTCTTCTTTCTCCTTTCCCTTGTTTTGGGTGGCCTTCTTGGTCTTCCTCCTCTTGGGTATTTCGACAATGGGTTGCTTGGGAAATTTCCCCTTGCTTCGGAGGGCCCTAGTAACATTTGGAGTTATAGTTTGAGGCACCCTTTTCCTTGATGTCTGGGGCTTGGCCACTTTTGGAGAAGAAAGCATGGCTCCTTGCCTAGGAGAGGCAGCTAGCACATGCTCTATTTGTTCTTTTCCCTTGCTACTTCCCTCATCATCCTTGCCACTGTTTTGAGTTCCTTCATGAATGCTTTGACTGTCCTCTTGCATTTATTTTTTAGGGTTTCCCTCTTTACTCTTGTCCTTGATTTCTTTAGGACATTGAGGCTCTGTCTCTTCAATTTTTTGGGCTTCATCTTCATCTTTCTTGCTGCTGTGAGGGCTACCAATATCCTCATCAAACTGCTTAATTTCCTCATCATTTCCCTCCTCACTGTTTTGAGTTTCTTCATGGCGCTTTTCTTCATCACTGTGATGCATATCATCACTGTGTTTTTCTTCACTTTGCTGCCTTTCCTCACTGTGCTCTTCTTCACCTTGCTTCCCTTCTTCACTATGCTGCTGCTCTTCATCATGCTGCTCTTCTTCTTCATCATGCTCTTTTTCTTCATCATGTTGTTTTTCCTCTTCATCATGCTGCTTTTCTTCACTGATTATAGGGAATTTTAGCTTCTTAGGAATGGGCTTACTTGATGAAGGTGAAAGATACTAAGTGGAAGGTGAAGGAGATGCATGGGATGAAGGTATAGTGGTGAAATCTGGATGTTTAATGAAAGTGTCCCAAGAGATTCCCTTCTTCTCAAGTTGATAAAGAATGACAATCTTGATGAGGGAATGATGGAAAAGACAAGCTGACTATTGAGAGGGAGGTCTCTTTTGAACAGTGGAGGCCATATTTTCAATACTTCTATGAAGAAATAAGGGGAGATTTAACAATTTGGCTCTTGTGAAATGCATGAGAAACTGGACATGGTAAGCATAGACCCGGGAGAACCTTCCCTCGCATGTGAAGTATTTCATGATTATCTTCATGAGGGGAGCATAACTAGTCAACAGATATGAGAAAGGAAAGATGGATGGGCATGTATCTCTATGCTCTGGTTTCAAAAAGGGTTTGTATTATTCTGAATCTAGGTGGCTCTGTTTAAACCACTTCTCTCCGACATAAGGGATTTTGGTGGCTTTGGAAATGGATCTAGGAGAAAACTTGAAATCCAAGCCTGCCAGCTGAAAGTGTTTCCCTTGAAATATCAAAGCATAAAGATGTGTCAAGGGGAGATAGCTTTTCACCTCCTGCACCCTTTTGCAAAACTCTAGACATCCAACTTCATGAAAGTTAAACATGACTAATGGATGAGCATTTACCTCTTCAGTTGAAACAGGTTCAAACCTCCTGTGAGGGCCACTTCTACTGTCTTGCCTGGGAGGCATTTTGTTTTGAATAATTTTTGCTGATTGACAAAAACAAGCTGTCTCAAATGGTCCTTGAAATGGTTTCTCAACAACACACCCTGTCCTCCTTATAAGTCACTGTGCCTCTTGGATGCCAATCAACAAGTGCTTGTCAAATGAAAAACAAAAATTCAATTTATCACTGTGCTTGGGAAAGGTCTTGAAAAGATGTGTTGGTGGTCCCTTGTTTGAACAAGGATCTCCT